>JABUQX010052282.1:50000-91662 GCA_015478945.1 Trachelipus rathkii
ACATGCGTTCGTACCGAAGCGAGACCGTATTGTAAGGCAGAGGAAAAGGAGAACTGTTCTGTTACTAGCCCTTAGTGGCTGTGAGTTATGCCAGGAAGACTATCAGTGCATAGAACATTCCGAATTTCTCTCAGGAAGAAGTGAGTTTATACGGCTATTGAGAGCGCGTGTGCCTTGTCACATATATCGCGAGAAGAGTGCACTCTAATGCGTCACTACTAGTACTCACAAAGACAAGTTTAGACACAGGACCTAACATGATTAAGAAGAACGATTGCAGGAGAGATGTTGATCGATGTACTTAGACAAACCAAATATTTTTCTGTAATCTGGTTCGCAACATTGAGCTCAATAAACGAGAGCGACTGTTCCATAACGAGACAGAACGAGCATGAAAATGAGTGGTGTGGTGTGAAATAACTGTGTTTTGCGTGCTTTGCTGTGGAGAGGAGAGTTAGAGAGGCACACAGATTAGGGAGTTCGAGACTATAGTTAGCTGACATGAGGATGACTACTTGATAGGCATGAAGTATGATCACTCAATGTGGAAGATCGCGTAGTATTGCGCATCAGTGAGACAGTGTGACCTAGAAATAGTGGCTGGAGAAGGCGTATGAAATAATTACAGTATTCGAGAAAAGTGGCTCAGTAAGCTCCGCGTTCTGCCCAGACGGCATGGCATGTTTGCATTTTGGAGTTTGAGAAGAATTCTGCCTTATGGAGATTACACAATTTCTATCCATCTATAATAATAGGAACAGAAATTGAAGCAAACAAACACAGATAATGTAAAACCGTCGAGAATCTCTGTTGCGCAATATCCCTAAAAAATCTTTTGTGTGGTTGCGACATATGATCCATCTGAGGGTAATGTTGAAAAGAGTCGAATTCCTCTGGAATGAGCAGCCTTCTTCATCTGACTGACTGATAGCGAGTCACATTTTTTGTGCGACTGGGGGATCAGGATAGTGTCGGTTGCAGTGTCACTACGAGTATCTGCCACATTCAAAGTGTATCCTTTTTTGTTTAAATCAGTTGTGCGAGCCACACTACTTACACACCACACAAGGCAGTAAGCCTCTATCCAGAAGGAAGGAGCGCAGTATAGTCACTTTCAACCAGTACAATACACCTCAACTAGCGCAAATCTACGCATATGAAGCACAGACGCAATGGGGGCTCTATATCAAGTGAGAGGAGGAGTTAATATTCAGTGATTATATAACAGAAGATGGAAAGAGAATGGGCCACCACGCAAACACTTGAGGTGAGGGAGAGGGGAAATAGAGCGTAGAAGGAAGCACCACAGCAAAAGCTCTCTAGCCACTGTCAGCTTGACGACAATGTGCTATCCCATAGCACACCAATTTTCACCGTTGCAGTGCCGAAATAAAATCAGCGAATTGTAGCACGACATGAAGTGTGCGAGTCGTCAGAATGGGGGTGGACGGAGGACGTTAGTTGAGAGTAATCCCCTTCTGCACCATATAACCCATACGGCTGCGCGAGGTAGGAAAGGAAAAGGAGTAGAAGAAGTATACACAACGTTCCCTCGACACCTCGAACCAGCCTACAAGCATATACTGACTGTATTCCAATGTGATAATGTGAATAGAGCACGAAAGTAGACATTCATTTATAAGCTTGTTGTCCCGTTGACCTCGACCACGTGTCGCATACAGCTGGGCGGTGGGATTTACGGGTCACACAGGAACACCTCCCCTCAGCTCAGCACTATGAGATGAGACGATCGAGTACTCCCATTACAATGGACACGACTAAAAACCTGTGATTAACATGACCGAGGTAGCATCATCGAGAGATATAAGGAGGATTAAGTACTCAGCACACTAGGTCCTATTAGGAGCTAGTATATCTCTGCGACATTATATTCGTATCTCAGAGAGTCCCTAGTAAAACCAGTGTCTGTGCACTGAGGTTTCAATAGCAGGTATAATTTTGCATTATTCGAGATGCAGTCAACCCCACGAGTGAAAATGGTCACAACTTTCTGTCGACAGAGGTAGGAGACAGGAAGGCTGCCCTCGAGAGAGATACCGGAGCTCACGAAAGTAGCCACGAAGACGATAGTATGATATCATCAGAGAGAACGGTGTGTACATAATGCTGTGTTAGCACTTCATATTACTGAGAAGCTTGCATGCCTATTATTATATATATGAAAGAGGAATAGAGTGTAATCACATTAATGTCACGACAAGTTTACTTTCAATACTATGCGGCACTGGCAAGCGAGATGTAGATCCAAAAGTGCAAGACAAGCATAGCAGCTCGAGAGGCCAGATTACCACAGTGCAGAGTAGAGTGACAGAGCGAGCTGATCACCAGACATTTGCGTATCACGTTATACTGTCGACAAGAATCCCAACGAGTTTCTGAGTCATCTGCATATTAGGCGAGTGATATGTGAAGGTGCTAGGGGAGAAAGAATCATAATGATCACAATTCGAGTGCTATACTCAATGTGAGATGCTATGTACGATAATAAAAGCTACTCACTGCCGAGGAAAGGCCACGACTCAAATTGGTACTCCAGAACAGACCAAGGAACGTCGCAGAGCTCGCTTATCAACATACCGAGCCGTGAGAGATTAGCGAGGATCGCTGATATTGCGAGAGATAGTGAATAGCTAATACGTGTAAGCCACCTGAGACACAAAACGATTTAAGTCGACGACACCCACATGAAGAGTTGGTGTGATGCTTGAGAGGCGCAGATGCATAGAGTGCTGGACGATCCTCCGTGAGCAACCATATGTCTTTGATTATGCCAGCCACCGACCCACCACAGAGGACTGAAAGATCTCATACGAAGATATTCCGAGAAGATATCGATCAAACCAGAATATACATACATCGTTTACTATATAGTAAATCAGCCAAATCGTCATATGCTTCTTGTAGCACCTCGACGCATCAGAGAACGTCTCTCGTATTTCGGCGAGGTGTATTTCGTGAGAGTGAGTCATCTCTCGAGAGGATAAGAGATGTAGTAGTTTAGATATGGGTTTCCAAGAAATTCTTACAATTATTATCAAAACTCTACCATGTGAGTGTATTCTGAACAGATTTGCGATAGCTATAAGACTCAGTCACTACAGAGCCGTCATTCTTCTTTTTGTAAATGAGGTACATAAACTTTGAAATAGCATATATGTGAAGCGATTCATTGAACCGAGCTTCTTCCACACAACTGGTAGGAAGGTATAGGTGTATATATGCTGCTAGAAATTTTTGAATTTGAGGTGACTACAGGATGTAGAGACTAAAAGTTTACCACAAGCAGCGCAGACTTTTAGCCTTTTCTCTAGTTATGTTATGAAATTAGCACAATAAGGACTGCAGTATCGAGATTATATTATACACATGGAAAGGCAGATTCCAGCACTACGAGATCTAATAGTGTCTTAAGATATTTGTATAGAAGATCGTTCTGAGTGCAGTATAGGTATACCATCGGTGATTTATTATCACGTGTAGATATCCTTATGAGTGTATATGCTTGCTTTAGCCACAGAGATCGAATGATGTATACCTGAAACAAAATAATCCTAAATCATATTTGTCTCGATAAAAATGAAATATTAGCGATGTGCGAGGAGATCAGGAGACATAAGAGAAGAATTTTATTCACTACAACACGATTAGCCAGTAGATCACTAATAGCCTTGCATGAGCCAAGAGAATAAGCTACAATCGAAACCATGAGGTCATCACTACGCCCCAAACTACATTTTTAGTCTGTGAGACAGAAATAATTTGGAATAGTTGGATAAAGAACAAATTTCGTGAGATGAAGAATAAGAGAAATATTATCGCATTTCCATTCATATCATTTATCTATGCTATCCCTACCACTTATCCCTCATATTAAGTTGTGATTATGAAGTCAATACATTTGTGGCACATCTATTGCGTAGAGCAACAAATATGCCATAAATTCGTAGACAAGTGACTCTTGCAAACATCGTATGAGAGATCACTTACTATTAATAAAGGTAATCCTCGCGGTTACTACTACCAGATATTTTCATAAGCGATTTCCACGATACAGGAACTCAACTTGACCTAATAGTATGTAAAGTGCGTTATGAATGTGATCCACAAATCATGTCTATCATTTCACACTATATATGATATTATTTAGAAATTCTTATAACATTTCTGCGAGTATGAGAACTGTATATCTAGAGTACAACTATAGTTAATATAATACATCACTCGATTATTATACACATACTATGAGTTATTTATTGTATGATGAGACTTATATAATAAATATATCTTATCTGTGAGTTTATTATG
Source organism: Trachelipus rathkii (assembly GCA_015478945.1). Lineage (NCBI taxonomy): Eukaryota > Metazoa > Arthropoda > Malacostraca > Isopoda > Trachelipodidae > Trachelipus > Trachelipus rathkii. The sequence goes on from JABUQX010052282.1 coordinate 54,327, forward strand.
TGTAATTTATATTAATATTTATGAAATTAAGCACTTCAACTAAGATAACTTATACAACATAAGATACGACTAAGTATATATTTTCTGTGAGGGAGCGTTTTAGAAACACCTATATGGAACCTCATGCTCTGAAAGCCCAACAAAGTCGCGTAATACCTACTAATATCTCTAATCATAAACGCGCTCGACCATAGGTAAAGAGCCACGAATAGTACACTCCGTCCACACCAATTATTCCAATATATTGACTTAATAATATAGTGAGGAATTTTCACGTAGCTAGAGTAAGATAAAACTGATGGACCTATAATATCGAGCATCTGCCTCACCACGACACACTACTATACCCAACAGTTGACCACAATAATCTCACTGTATATACAATATTATGTTCTGTACTAGCACCTACTATTAATATATATTATATATATATATATTCTACTAAATTATATATTATATATATATATAATTATTATATAATATAATATATATATAGAGATAGAAAAAGAGAGAGATAGAGAGAGAGTAAAAAAAAAAAAAATATTTATTTGTTAACTATATGAACAAATAATCGTTTTATCCGTCATCGTCGTCATCGTCATCGCCATCGGCAAAATTTGCTCTAATCGTCATCTTCATCGTCATCGGCAAAAATTTCATAATCGTCCCATCATAATATATATATATATATATATATATATATTAATATATTATATTAATTAATATAATAATATATAATATAAATATAAATAATATTTATGTATGATAGATAATAATCTGTATTGTATTATTATCTATTAAGAATATATATTTTATCAATAATATATATATCTATTAATATATATATATATTATATATATATATTAATTAATATTATATTATTAAAATATATAATATATATATATATATATATATATAATATATCCTATATATTATATTATATATATTATATATATATATAGGTACATATTTGTAGATACTGTACTGTGACTACCGAGGGACCTTACTTAACCTAAACTTCATACCTAAACACCTAATCTAACCTAACCTATACTAACTAATTTAAATTTCATATATAATAATAACTCAAAAGTTTTTTTGTTGATCATAAAACCATCCGAGAGGTTATGGAACTGAGCGCTTAGGTATCTTTATGTGAGATTATTGATAATAAAAAACAACCTCACTTAATTATAAATGTAACAGTAAATTACGATACAAATTATATTGACATATATATATATATAAATATATATATTAATCATATATATATTATAATATATATATAAATTAATATATATAATATTAATTAAATATATATATATATATATATATATAATTATATATATAGTATATATATATCATTAAATATATTATATATATATTAATTATATATATATATATAAAATATATTATACTTAATGAATATATATATATTATATTATATCATATATATATATATATTATAATAAAAGCCTTTATAAAGAGAAACTTGTAAATAATTTAAAAGAGTCGGTATATTTATTCTATGTAAATTAATAGAATTTATATTTATTAATTAATATATGACATATAGCACAAAATATTTTCACGTTCTTGATTCGAAACCTTCATCAGGGATGCTATATTTATTATGTAAGAGACTAAAGCAGACGTAAAAGCCCTAAAGAAACCAGAGTTAAAAAATATTGTGCTGTCAAACATAATAATTAATTAAGAATTAAGATCTTACTCAGATTAAATTAATAACGACTCTATCTAAAATATATTACATATAGTTTCTCTTTAAAAGGTCTTGTTATTATAAATTAATAAATATTCATATTAAGCTATAATATGCTAGAATATACTTAACTATATTATAATAATATATATAATATTAATATATATAATATTACTTATATATATATATATATTTAATATATTATACTAATATATATATATATATGATATAATATATATATAGATATAATATTAATAATATATATTATATTATTATTAATATATATATTAGTAATATTATATAACATATATAATATAATATATATAGTATATGATATCAGTGACACGCGTGAGCTTATTACAGGGAGGAAGCACAGGAGGTATCACGGAGCCTCCTCTATAAAAAAAACTAAAATGGAGCAACACTTAATGGTAGAAAATAATTTCATTTTGCTAATTTATTTTGTTTACTATTTAAAATAACGTTTATAAAATGGTGTATTATACAAGGACGCTAATTTTACATTAAAGTAACATTTATTATATTCTCTTTGCGAAACATATTATATTTTATCATAAGAGATTAATTGAACTGAGAGGAATTTTGATTTGTGGCCTCCAGTAAAATGATGTACATATATTATATATGTCATTTTACAAATATAACTCCAAACTGTGATTGTCATTAGAGCAATGTAAAAAGATAACCTTATATATTCATATTTTGTATATTATTGTAGGCTTTATTTACTATACAAAAAAATCATCCCTTCGAAATGTTGAAAGAAAGGATCCTTTATTATGGAACATTAATGGTAGATAATATTGAAAAATTAATATATAATATATATATACATTTGTGACGTAGTAATGTCTAAAATGATCAAAATTATAATTTTTCTCTTAGAAAATAATATAATCGATTAAATTACACAAACATAAAAAGTTGAGTTGATTTATTTCCTGTAGTTTTTTTTAGAATTGACAATAACTCCCGCATCCTATAGTTTACGTTAGAAAATATCATATTTTCCTATTTCTTCAGACTGAAAATATTCTCGATTAGACTGTTGATGTTGTGGATGCCTTCACACAACCCATCAGTAAGAGGTTTTAGAACATACTTATTTATACCAATCTCCTGAGTTATGTAATATAGCCTAAGATAATTTCAGGTGCGGTCTATCCTATATATAATATGATAATAATATTATTGAGAGAGAGTTATCTTATAGAATGGAAAAGGGTAACATTACTGATCAATAATTTTATATTTTTCCTATAATGTGGAACTTCATTTTATTATAATAACCTTATTCTGTGAATAACTTAGACAATTTCATACATGGAGTACAGTGAGGACAAAAATAAAATACCTTTATTAACATTTTTGAATATATACGAGTAAACTATTGCTATACCTATAATTATAACCATTATTACTTAGTTAAATTGAAAATTAAATTTCCAAATAATCCAATTAATAATACTTATGTAGTATAATAACTGTTTAATAATTACAAACTTTATATTGAACCCTCTCAAAGACATTGTTTCGCTTACGAAAACTATATTGTACAGTGAGACATCGAGGGGCCTATTTGGATAGCTCATAAGATTTCACTTCTATTAAGATACTTTCTATACTCGGAGGTCAAGGTATGTCCTAAATTATATATGTATAAATATCTCCATTCAGCTAAAAAAGCTGTTTCTTATTTGGAGGTACAAGAAAGATATCTCTAACTTCAGCTGTGTTTAATACTTTATTTATTTATTCCTATTTTAGAATTGTTTATAAATATATATAACAAATAAATTATATTAATAAAATATTTATGATCTATCCATTCCTACGATTCTCTTTTTAGCATATAATATGAGTTTTAATGGGTATCTTAGTATTCCATTTCAATATCAGAATATCATAATATTTAGAATAAATTAAAATATATGAAATTATATTTTATCACCGAAAATGTATTCAACAGTATTACCATTAAATGTATTTATTTATTAAATATTTTTTTTTATTCATAAAATTATTTAATAGTATTTTTTAATTTACTATATTTACTATGAACAGTGTACAAAAAAAAACCATGAAGGTAGCTGAGTAATAAAAAAATATATATAAATATTACATACTGAAATTATCATGTATTGATATATCACGTCTTGTGAAAGTGGTTGACTCTCTGTATTATTTTTGGAGAGGTAACGAGCCGTTACAATTTTATAATTGATTAAATAATAGTGAGAGTTATTTAAATGCTGAATGATGCTTACATTTTTGTTTTAAAAGTTATAGTTATTATATCACATAATTACTTATTCATTATACAATGTTAAATGTAATTATATATATTCAGATGACTATGATTTTCTAACTCAAAAAAATAAATAAGAGAAATTTATATCATAACTTGCTATAAATTATATATATTTAAGAAGTAAATAGTCTGATTCATTTCTTTTATAGATAATAATCATCGTTGCAAAGCACGAGTAATAGCACGTAGTGTATAGGAGTATCGCCATCTGATATATAATATATATATATCTTTATATAGTACGCCTCTGTCTAACCAAAAGCGTAAGTTTAAGCTGAGTAAATATAATCCTAATGAAACGATCATGGAGATATAATTAGTAAAAGTCTCCTATCGAGATGAACATTATATATACAAGTATGTGAGTTAGCTAGTTTACCATAACTATCATAATTATCAGACATATCACAGTTTTTAATGCCAGATTTTTAAGTTCAGACTCACTAAAATCATGTGAGAGCATATTTGTATTTATGTGTATTATGGAAGTGGTTATTCTAACCTTTCGGTTACGTTTTTGGCACTACATGCATTTATATAGAGTTGAGTACATGGGAGTTAGTTTTATTCTAATATACCTTACGTTTAAATTTTTTATTCAGTATGCTAGGTTAAATATTTGAACAGCGAGTAACGCGCTATCGTAAATTCTGTGTAAAAGATCGTATGACCTTCTCGCGCCACGGAGTATCATTTGCGCGTGTAACGATACAGCGTAAGTCGCCAATTAGTACAAAACTTTACATATCGATAAATCTATATGTAGTTTTTAGTTGGACAATAAGCTTTTAAAAGAGGGTACAGATAGATAAAATGTTGTTAAGAACGACTCTCGTTGTAGGAAGACCAATTCGTAACAAACACTCAATAATGTGTAAAAGTGCTAAGAGCTAGTGATATATGGAGAGAGAGAAGTATATTAGTGAGTACGAACTATAGTAGAGTATGTACAACAATTATAGCTAATAAATGTTTGCATTAAGCAAATACATTTTATAATGCATGTTATGCATATACGATGATCTCACAGCGCGCGTAGCGCGCGTGTAATCAATATAGATTAATGAGTATATTTTTTGAATGAGTGTTGGTAAGTGTTGTGTGTTTTGTGTTTATGTGTGTTGTGTGTATCGTGGTAAATTGTGTGTTGTGTGTGTGTGTGATGTTGTTGAAATAATGTATCATTATGTGATTGAATCTTAATTATTTTGAATCGAGTCACAGGAAGTCAACAAAAAATAGATTATGGCAATTTCTTGAATACTTCACTAAATCACAAATAGGCAACCCTCCCTCCGCATTATTATATTTCCATATCTCCGTGTTTTTGTGATATATTATGTCCTATCGTGACGATATCGATAGCCGCTGAGCGCGATAATAGGTGCGCAAACATTCAGAGTGCTGATGAGTGTTTCTATAATTCAGGATGCAGTCATCAACATCTACCAAGAATGTGATTTACACACACAACATCACACACTCTACAGAGCTACACACACGTACCGCCTGTCCCGCCTTTTTTCTACCCTCGAGCGCGATCTTTGTTACCCTCTACCGCTGTCACTAGCCTTAGACACCATTAGCCACCTACCCTCGCCTCTGTTTATTGCTGCCTCCAAGACTACTGAAGTGATCCACTCTCTCATCGCCCACGTACTGCCAAAGCGAACACCAGCTATCACGCATCGATATTCCGAGGAGCGCTGTGCAGGCGCACGATATTATCGTCGGCACCGCCAGAGGATATATTATATTATATATATATATCAGACTTGGTCCTCACCATCTCATTCGCACCGAGAGACCGCTTTCACCGCACCTCCGCCAACCAGCTCTGACCGCGTCCACACCCCGAGTTATTTCACGCTGTTTTCAGTATGATATATATAATACTCAGTTTTCGAGTCATTTCGATTACGCATATTGTCATTATGAGGAAGATATGGAAGGTTTATGTAATCTACTTACTCACCTTACTCCCCCCCTCTCTTAGTTCCCTCCCATTCTTTGTGATATTATATAAAATAATTGGACGGGATGGAGATATCGAGAATCCCGTCTCTATTCTGAGGCTGCTCGCAGCTCGGAGTTGATTCGTCACAGGTATAATATATAGAGGACTTAACTGACCGTTATAGCTTTAATGCGGCCTTTCAGACCTTAATTTGATAATTCATAGGTTTTATATAGAAATTTGAAGTTCAAAATTGAGTATATTAAAAATAATTAAGGAGAATCAAATGATATATATCACATTTAATTAACTAGTCGCACTTAATAGCCAATCTACTAGAGAGAGACGAGCTTTCGAGTATGAGATATCGAGCGCGAGAGAAACGACTAGATGCTGTGTGTGATACTCAATAGGAAGCGCCATAAATCGGATAGAAAGATTAAACTTCTCCCTTGACGTTTTAGAGACTTCTACGTGTATATATACATTACCCATTATCGTTATCGAAAGTAATGTACAAGAGGAAGCGATAAGATCCACGACTCGCTGGGCCTTCTATTAAATAGAAAGTATGCAGTTATCTTGTATCACAATTTGAAACTCTACTTATATATTTTGTTATTATTATAAATTATTAGAGTTTATTATATATATTATTTTTTTTATAGAGGGACTCGAGAAGCCGACGGTGGAATCAAGAGGGGGACTTATATTCGTCTACTACCCGTCGTCCCCCGGAAGACTACGAGAGACTAGATCATTACTATGCCTAACTTTATAGCGATTATAATACTGTGGCTATACCTTTAGATAATAAATAAATATAAATACTTTGTCAACACCTCACGCTTCATAAGTTGCTCATTATTGAAATAATCGAGAAAAAAATCGAGATTACATCGAGAGCTCGTTTATCGATATAATATTACGGTATTATATATATATCTCCTATTTTATAATAGGACAAGTATCCCTATACTGGTTACCTCCGAGGTCACGAGAGAGAGCGAGAGATATATATTTAAAAAAGGCACGGATATCCGGCCAAGCCGAGGCCTGAGAAGATCGTGAGTTAGCATATATATATACTACCTTATAATTATATATATTAATATATATATATTATATATATATATTAATATATATATATATATATAATATATATATATTATATATATATATATATAATATATAATATAATATTATATATATATCCCTATAAATATATATAATATATATATATATTATATAATATATATAGTATATTTTATATATATATTAATATATATAATATATATATATATATATATATTTTTATATAATATATTAATATTATTATTATTAATTATTATTATATTATAATTATTATTATTTAATTTAATTCATTATTATTATTATTATTATTATTTAATATTTAATTATTATAATTTATATATTATGGATTACCAGAGTTTCTCAATTCAACAAAATGTGATTGGTAGGCAGCACCTATGAGCGAGTTGCTATATATTAACAAAACTATTAACGCTGATATTTAAAATACTTCGTAAATCACATGTATACTTTTGATAATTAGCGAACATTTTTTACACACTTCCTGTGCATTAAGACAAATATACTCTCTATTATTTTTTCTATCATATCATTCATAATCAATAATCACAAACTATAAATATCCACATAGCAAAACACAGCAATCTATAAAGAGATTACAAGCACACGAATAAACACCTATATACGCCCTGAGAAAGACTCTATCCTCAGATGACAACACAGACTACTCCTCGCATTACCATTACACTCGGCAGCAACATCAGGCGAGAAATCGAAGAAAAAAACATATCACTTCTCCTTACTTGCACAACTAAAGACCAGAAAAAGAACACCACCATAGCACTATATCTTATATCATATCTATATTCGGCTCAATAATCAGTCTATTATAGAAAGTGATTGATAATATCAGAGTCATATTAAGGCAATTTAATTGAAGCCCTCTGATGTACTATCTAATGCATCGTCATACGATAGACAGTATTGTCAATAATTATTATGCAAACTACAGCTAGCGTGAGCACAACTATACAACACACACACACACACACACTAACACCACTACAATACACAATAATCACTAACCACACTCACACACGCACGCCACACACACATCAACACAACACCATACACATCAATATATATTATATAATGATATATGTACATCATAACCACTATCATCACATATTAACGTACTACACACAGCGATTCAGCGACTACATGTTAACTATTTATCAGTCACAATTTTCATTTTCTTTATGCACACTTACGATTCATTCACCAAAACATCACACATCGAAACCGTAGTGTGTAGGCTCCTATCGGTTATTGTTAATACAAGTCAAAATTTACAAATCAAAACCATAACATACATACACATAAACAGACATTAAAGTGAAGTATAACAAATACTTATATCTATATCTATCAACATTACTTATAGGCTAATAAAAAATCAATTTACCTGATCCTCTTTCTATACCTCTTATCTCCTATGACCCATCGATTTTTCACAATTCATCTTTTATAATTTCGTTTACCAAAAAATTGTATTTCAATTGCAGCTTATCGTGCACAATGTCAATTTATATTATATTATATACTTTTTTTATATTATGTCAGCCTTTTCTTTTGTTTCTTCATTTTCTCGTGCATTATATAAATTGTTCGCCGATTTCAAAAAATGTGTTTCAGGTATACTTATTTTATCACGTGATTAGCTATCGAGTAGTTTTTTTAGATAACAATAGTGTACACTATAATTACGGATGAGTCAATGACCAATATATATATTATATGTATGAATTTCATGTGATGATCCAACATACTAATTTTGATAGATTGATATTGAAAGCAGTATGGAGATGGCATTAGTGAAAAAAAAATTATTATATTTTATAATATTAATATATCAACTACGATTATTTATTATCACACTTAGATATTATTTTTATAGCTACATTACCAATAATATAAATAAATAACCATATTGACTATTCAGTAATAGTAATATTTACTTTAAATTATTTTATTATTCTTACTTATTTTTAAATTTTTAGTAATTTAATGGTATTAACTTCAATAGAATATTACCGCATTTATTATATATATGGTTTTTATTTTATTCAATATGATACCTAATCTGTTTATAGCAAATACCGTAACTACCATCCTGTGCCAAAGTTCTGGAACCTACAGTCACTCATGAATTCTCTATCAGCAACACCATGATAACGATTCTATGTTATGAATCAGATACCTTGTGTGTAAACTATATAATTTATCAAAGAGTTTTCTACTTGTACTGTTCATACATTATCATCAACATTAAAGCTTGCAGATCGCGACTAAATAACCGACGAAACATAAACAAACATCCGTTAACACTAACTAACGTCGGTAAGTTTGAAATTCGCTGAACTTTTCATTATGATCAAATCAACGAAGCATGACTAAAGTCGCCCACTTGTGGACAATCTATAATACATAGAAATTTGTCTAACTAAAACCTATCATTATGGTACATGCAATTTAGACATAGGATTAGAAGGTTCAATAACTATTGGAACTAACATATCACACTGCCACGCTCAATACAAGTTCACCGAACACCTAGAACTAACTTATGAAGAGCAACTATCACCCACAAAAAGCTATGAAAGTGTTTTAACTTTGAACTTTTGTTCGTTCCTTATTATTTTCCCAATTCTCTTTCTTTTTCACATATTTTTTCTGTCCGTTTGCTTATCGTTCTATGCATCATCTAGAAAATAACCGTGTAGGTTTGTCTTGCTTCCCTGATGATCAATTAAAAGTTCGTACCGGCGTTCAGTACATCTAGGCGTCATTATAAACTAATCGAGGATCAACTAACCAAACAGAAATATGAATACCTACTATACTAGTATATAATACAACTTAAATAAACTATAATACTATATATGCGCAGTTCTAATACTTAGCATGATATCGTAAGATTTGTAATATAACCATAATTTTTAATTATATAAATATATATATATATATATATCTAGATACTACGTGATCGATATACATCGATAATCTACAAAAAATTATTACCAACAATAAAAATATATCTAAAATTAAAATGATTCATTATCTAATATAAAAAATAACTAGTATCATTAATAAAGATATAGGGTTTTGAGGATAATTATTAGATATTTTTATTAATTATATGAAATAAATTACATTTATTATGATATTTTATGATATTTATATTTAGAGTAATATTTATTTAGAGATATAATTCAGTGAATCGTATCACGCGAATATAATTTAGTTAACAAAATCACTTATTAATATTATTTTTTATATACTATTATAATCCATATAATTTTATTTATCTTTTATATTTATTTTTTTTATTTTACTAACCACGCTCACACTAATGAACGTACCCACTTAAAGCACGCTGCCACGACTCTATATGTTCTAAGTAGATCTATATCTATTGCAAATAAATGAGGTCACAATTGAAGTTTACTACTTCTTCTTCATGAACACCTCACAAAACCACAGCAAAACAAGTCGAACAAAACACTCATAAAGGCCTTCACACTAAGCAAGTACAATCAGCAGCAACACAAAAAAAAACAGCAACAACAACAACAACAACGAGTCAACAACAATACTAAGTCTACTATGCATCAAGTCAACATGAGACTAAACAGAACAATCCATAGTTAAACAGATCCAGACATAAACTACACCAAAAAGTAACCATATACAAGTGTTTAGTACTTTTGGAGAACATTTTATCTGGTTTCCCTCTTATTTTTTTCCATTCTTGACCTATCTCTTTTCTTTTTTACTCTTACGTCTAAGTCATTACACAAAATCCGCGGCAAAAACAGCAACAGGTCATAAAGTCATTAACAACAACAACAACAACACAAGCAAACAACAACAACAACCAGCAACGAACAAGCATACACAGCAACATACAACAGAGCAACAACAACATACGACAACAAGAGACAATACAGTAACTAACAATTGAAACAACTATCAACCTCCCAATATATCTTATGAATATTGTTATTTGAACTTTATGAGTAATTATTTTCAGCGTAATATCATATTTATCACATTCCTTCTTCTCTCTTATTATTCATCATTATATATAATTGAGTATAAATCATATTCATTAATATAATATAATAATAATATTAAGCTTATCAGACAAATTACGATTTTGTATTAAATAGTCTAAAATTAATCATATTAGTATTATTTATTTATTTTATTGAGGATTCGTCACGTCTCTATGACCGACACTCCACACTTTTGCGAGAATAAAACTCTATTTGCCGAGAGAGAGTAGAGAGAGAGAAGAGTAGAGAATGAAGAAGAGAAGAAAGAGAGAAGGAGAGAGTAGAGAAATATTGCCTACGCATCTGAGATAAGTGGAATTCGTTTTTCATCTTTTCCTGTGGGCCGGTTTCATATGTTATATATATACTATAGTATGTCCTTAGTACCTAATATCTCCTGCACAAAAATATAATAAATAGATAGCTTAACCAATTACACTTTTATATATATATATATATATAATATATATATATATATATTATTATATATATTATATATATATATATATATATATATATATCTAATATATATATATATGTAATATTAATATAATATATATATTATATATTATAAAGCCTAAGTTATATATATATATATTACAGTAATTTAATTTTAATTTATTTTATTTTTACATTTCAGTTTAAAACGTAACTAAACATCGCCGTATCATAAGTATGTAGTATTTAATAAATAAGGTTGCATCGAGTACTGTAATTACAAAAAGAGAATTACTCGAGCGAGGCTGGAAGTACGATATCCTACTACCAGTCCATCTCTTCATAGAGACATAGTGTGCTGTAGGTAAATACCAGGACTCATTCGCTTAATCATACATGGTATGGCAACTCTAGCTAGTGTGAAGAATAATAATTGTATATAATTAGATGTAGTATATTTATCTTAGCGGTCTGGAACTACTAAACTGCTATATATATATATGAGTTGATAACTGAAAATTTCACTAAGTTTAATAATTTTATTTATCAATAACATAATTAAAGAATTTATATGCTTATTTAATACTATGATTTTGCCATTTTGAGTATGAAGGCTGTAGAGTTTTTACAAGAGCACATACACACATTTAATTTGAGCAATTTAATTATTAATTTAATTATTCAAACCAGTGTTATAATCTCAATTAAAACACGAAATTGAATATAATGATTAATCCATTCTCTCCTATTTAATTATATATTAATTATATATTATTATCTCATATATATAAATTATTATTATTTAATTTGATAAGATGTTTTTCCACCATATCATCCTTTAACATTTAGAATGTAGATTGTCTCAGTAATGTTTTGCAGTCTCAGCAGCCTATATAATTTAATTTTCATTTAATCTAGTCTATATCTTTATCAAGTGAAGCCGGGCAGGATTCTCTAGAATATAATCATTGAATGTCCGATTAACCTATATATATAATTAATAATATAATATATATATATATTATATATATATAATATATATTATATATATAGTTACTCATACATATATATATAAATATAATTTAATATATATTATATATATTATATATTTATATATTATATATATATATATTATTAATATATATTAATATTATATATAATATATTATTATATTATATATATATTAATATATATCTATATATACTAACTTGTTTTTAAAAAAAAAACAAATGGCGATAAATCATTTAAAATACATTTTAAACATATATGAACAAAAAAATTTAGAGGTAAGTAAGGCCCTTAAAATAAATATATTGATAGTATATGATGATTTTATTTGTATAAAAATATATAACAAATAAATTTTAATTAAATATACATAGTAGTTATTAGCAATACAAATTTTACTGAGAGTGAATTACTTTACATATATAAATAGAACCTCATTCAAGTGTTATTGCACATATATGTATTATAACCAATATATAGAAGGTATCTTTGTAAAGAACGAAATAATTAGTGCTAAAACTTAATCTATTTATTATAAATTATATTTGTTTATATATTTTTTCTATTACATAGAACTATAACTACATATTAATATTTAAGAGCCTACATTAACTCTATAAATATTAATATATATAAATAATATATATATCTATGTCACTATATAAAATTAATATATATATTTAATATATATATATATTCTTATATATATAATATATATAGCTATATATATATAATATATATATATATATATATATATATATATATATATATATATAATAATTAATATATATATATATATATATATATATATATATATATATATAATATTATATATATATAATATATATATATATATATATATATATATATATATATATATTATATATATCATATAATATATATATGATATATTATATATATATATATATAATATATATATATATATATATATATATATATATATATATATATATATAATATTATATAATATATATATATATATATATATATATATATATATATATATTTAGGGCATGATAAAGGCATTACAGAGAGAATGTGCAGAAGAGAGAAGACACGGGTCATTAAAATAATAATCGCTCGGAAATTACACGATTCCCAAGCACATATATCATCTATATACAATAGAGGATTAAAAATGGGAAAAGCTATTTGTGAATTTAATTGCTCCTGTGAGCATAATATAGCAAATATAGTGATAATAATATTTAGAAGAAAAAAAATAAATATGAAAGTAAAAACGATAGAGCCTTGAGAGCACAATAAATATATTTTATATTAATCTACAATAATCTAAATTTCCTTGATCACTACCACAACGCCTCTTATTAAAAAGTAAAAGAAAGTCTAAAAATCCATTTATTTTAATTAATAGTGTTTTAATGATAGAGCTTTGGGGAGATTAATATTTTATGCTGGCAGTTCTTTTCAATGTTGAAATAACTATTATATTTATAGAAATACCCATCACTCATAGAGTTGCACGAGGACATCAACTTATTTTCTAAGAAGGTATCGATTTTATACCAAATTATTTACTATTTATTATAGTAATATTAATAATATATTAATATTTAATTATTATTAATTTTACTATATATATTTACTAATTATTATTATTAAATATATTTATAATTATTAATTATAATTAATATTTAAAATTATAAATGAATTATATTTTATATTAATCATTTAATGCTAATAATGTCATATTTGAAAATTTAATTAAAATTTATATAATAATATTATATATTAATATTTATATTAATAATAAATAGAAATTAAATATAATTAAATTAAATATTAATAATTATTAATATTAATTAATATTAATTATATTGTGATGTGTATACGTTGTTATTTTAATGTTATATATTAAATTAAATTATTTAATATCTTAATAATTAAAATTAATATTAAAATTAAATCTTAATATTTACTAAATAGTAATAGTAATTATTACTTAGACAATTAATAATTATATTAAAAATATTTATAATATATTAAATAATAAAAGATATTAAATTTAATATTTAATATTAATTAAAGTGCGTGAATATAAGCAATAACAGAAGAGAAAGTAGCAGAGAGTAGAGGAGAAGAGTAAGAGATGAATGTAGAAGAGGAGATGTGAATAAGAGAGAAAGAGTGAGCGATGAAGATTATAGAAAGAGCAGTTAGAGCGACACATCCGATTTGAGAGACAGTGACGTTGACAAGTATATAATTATAATCTCTATTTTATTATTCTACACTCTAATTAATAGAAAGTTACTTGTATGAGTTATACTCGATCTTAAATATTGAATGATAAATAGTATTATTAATATTAGGAAGCTATTAAATATTTTCCTAGAACGCTCTATTTATTCTTGTACAGTATTTTTAGACATTCAGATGAATATATAATCGAGTGTGTATGAATATCTTTAACATGTGCCTATAAGGCATGTGGGAAATATTATAAGCCTTTATAACTTCCTACACTAACATATCTTAATATTTTAATTAGATCCGTTACACTAATTCATACCTTAAATTCTATTGTTACATTAATCAATGTAATATAGCCTTCATAAATGCACATTTATTCACACATCTATTTTATACTCACTTTAACATATTATTATACATGAAGTTAAATTATAGATTAAATGACGTACAAGTCACATATCAAGGTGATAATTCAGAGAGAGATCAAAGAGCCTATATGAGTGAAACTTCACAGAGAGATTTAAGTCGCAGGAAACTAAAAGAGCTATCAAATACACGAGAAAAGCTACGTATACTATATTCATTTCTATATCAAATTGCAAATATATACTTACATAACTTTCATTAATATATGTAAATTAATTGTAATACATAGATATTTATTATTAAATTAGGCCATTTGAATTATATTTTGAAAAATACGATGTAAACAGTGGTCAGTATATTATAATATGATATTAATTATATTATATATGTATAAATGGTAGACAATTAAATATATATGATATTATATTAGATTAATTCTATTATATTATTATTATTTATTAATTATTATTAATTATTATTATAACATTATTATTATTTATTAGTTAATTTTTATTTTAATGTATTTATCACTTTCACCCATTATTTATATGTAACATTGAATCTTTCACTACACTATTAATTTATATACAACATTGCTATAAATAATTGCATCTAATATTAGTTATTTCGCAATTCAATTTATTGTACGCTTACATTAACTATGATTCGCAGCTAACACTTGATCTAAAAGTATATATATTAATTATTGATTGAAGTTTAGTGTGCATCATAAAGGAGTTAGTGAATATATACAGTTTCTATCTTTGAGTTATTTTATCTCTCTCTTCAACCTTCTATTATCTCTAGTGTATTTATACCAGCTCATCTGTAGGTTGAGTATCTGATGTTAATAGTAATAATCAGAGTTTTACATATCCAAGGTAGCAGCTTCAGCTTGTGTAAATGCCCAAATATAAATTTAGGAGTATCTTATGAGTTAATATAATCTTTTATATATTTGCCAATTAATATCTGTGAATATACTATATATATATATACCTATCTCAATTATAAAAAGAGTGAACCTGTAATCATATACTATACTTTTTTACCGTTTCAATGTATGATTTACTAGAAGATGGCTCAGTGTGTAGAGCGTCGAGTATGTCGTTCTCAGGCGCAACACGCGGTGGTTCGACCCCAGAGGAGGCAATTCTTTACCTATCACGTAATAGTTCTTTGTGTTAGCCTGTATAATATTAAATTGCGGCAAAATGCAATGTTATAGTGTATCATCATTATTATCATTTATTATTAATTATTAATTATCATTATTTATTATTAATAACTCATTATATTATCATTCCTATTAACATGTATTATACTTATATATGAGTATATACCCGAGAATTATGGTTATCATTTAATATATAATAATTAACAGATGTAGAGTATGAGAGTATCATTTTGATCATCTCTTACATATGGAGGCGTAAGAGTGATGTTTATAATACAGTATTAATTTTCCAGATGACACATATGATGCTAGCGATGAGTATGACATGACGGTCACTAAATATATAATGTACTCTTATTAAACATAGGAGGAGTATAATAAAGGCTATGTAGTATACCGTCGTTGCTCAAGTGATATTACCCATATGTAAAGTTACGGATTCTTTCACCCTACCTATTTCAAGTATATGTTAACTGGATATATATATAATAATTAATATATATATATATATATATATATACTAATATATATATAAATACTTTCTACCATCCATTTTAATTCTTTTACTAATATCTCTTCACATCCCTAATCCTATCTTCTCACCATTCATTTATCTCTTCACACCACACTCTACCTTACACAATCCATCTATTATTCCACATTTACACTCATATATCGATTTCTCTCAACCTTCTACCAATTACTTATATATCTACATAATATATCTCCCTATTACAATTATGCTAAGTTTCTATATATGATATAAGGTTCTAGTAACTTATTACCCTCCAGAAGTGATCTTTTAAGTATATTTATATATATATATATATATATATATATCCTCCTTTCCATATTAGGACCCGCCGTCTAGGGATCCCTCTCCTCTCGAACTCCCCCCTAGAACGGAGACTACTTGCACTTCACAACGGGGTGAAGGTGTACAAAATCACGCTGACCTATGCTCAGTGTCGAGTCCTGTGCAGATAGGACCATCTCCAGAGATTCATCAGACGTCGGTAATTCGAAATGTCGGTGATTTACTACTCCGACCTATCAATAGCATCTGGTCACGATGTGTATCAGGGGATGCCGAATCTTGTGGCGAGACTAGCGGGGTGACGTGTGGAAGCCCCAGCCTCATCCAGCCCTCTTCCCCCAGATCATGTGAATACAGTCAGAGGCCTAAGAGGATGCGGTACAGCTCGGAGTCAGATCACAACGTGCGTAACATTAACGATCTGCAACAGAGCCATGAGGTATTTCCTTTCCGATATATATATATATATATATATATATATATATATATTATTATTATGTATATATTTTTATATAACTCCTATATATTAAATATATATACTTTTTCTATATTACTATATGCTATATAATATATATATATTTTCTTCAACGTTAGTGTTTAGATGTTAATGCAAGAACCGAGGTTACGTATGGACAGTCATATGGAAATTTCTCTAATGTTTGCGTCACGGGACCATCGGGGGGTGTGCTAGGTTCAGGGGAAAGGCCCCAGTCTTCAGCCAGACATTCTACACTTTACAATTCAGAACCTCATGCCGATGGCGAGGGCTTTCCCATACTTACGGAATCAACATCCCCCAGTCGCATTATCGAAGACCTCAGCGAACAGGTTAGGTGTTACGATGTTGTTACAGTTGAACTCTACATGTATGCAATATTCCCGCATCCATATATATATATATATATATATATATATATATATATATATATATATATATATATATATATATATATATATATATATATACATGTGATGTGTGAATTATATCTATCTAGATTGTGCAAAACGCTGACGCTGAACGTTCAGTCACATTCAGCCCAACAAGTGATAATCCGTCATCAATGAGTGCAGGGGAGATAGACCCCCAGACACGGAGTGATGAATGCATGGCGAGTTCATCATCCCATCCGACTGTAATGTATAGAAGGAGGGTTACTATCAATGACTGGGGTCCTCCTATTAGGACACTTTACTTTACAAACAAGGTGACACTCCTACGTTAATGTATGTCCACTGACGACAAGTATATATATATATACTATGATATAATCTATATATTATATATATATATATATATGATATATATAATATTATATATATATATATATATACTATCTATATATATATAGTATATCATTATGTTGCAGCTCCTGAAGCATGTCTACAGCATTACAACACTTTATCAACAGAGAAACTTCTAATTCGCGTCCGTGAGACTGGGTCATCATACATATTCGCTCGACGATGACGATGACGGTGGTGACAGATTGAACAGGGTAATATCAAATAAAAAAATAAAAACAAATAAATATATATATATATATATATATATATATATATATATATATATATATATATATATATATATATATATATATAATATATATATATATACTATATTATATATTACCTCGTTCCTACAATCCGCATGATGCTCCAGAATAGCGATGATGCGGTATGATTCAGGAGGGGTACCTCTAATGATTACACGTCGCAGCAGAGAGTTCGCACCTCCACGAATCGATAGTTACAAACGAAGGATCATATTCATTCGATGAAACGGGGGTATGTGGGTTTAACTAATGCTAATGAAAATTGATATTGATAATTAAACACTGTAAGAACCACTCAATTTTTATATATATATATATATATATATATAATTATATATATATATATATATATATAGTATATATTTATATATATATTTTATAATATATATACCATATAATATATAATATATTATTATATATCATACAAATGAAATATGATATTAATACTACCTGTAGCACCGCCGATTTTAGAAATATATATATATAGTATATATATATATATATATATATATATATATATATCCATTATATATATGTATAATATATATTATATACGTATCTATATATATATACTATATTCCATCTCTACGAATCAATCTTCGAACCTCTCAACCCCTCTGTTGAGATAATCTCTATCCCAGGTAGCGACGCCGAGTCTGAGGAGCGCCCCTTTGTAGCTACTGGTGTTAATACTTCACTGGGAGATAAGCCGTGATCGATACTACTAATATATATATATATATAATATTATATATATATAACCTTATATACTATATATATTAATATAATATTATATATATATATATAATATATTTTATATTATATATTATATATAATATATATTATACGTTTGCGGTTTCTGGTCTATATTATTATCAGTTATATGGTCACCACTCGATATGATATTCTATTATCTGGTATGACAACTATATATCGACGGAGGATGATCAGCAATTCTGTAGGACTGGCTATCGGATGAGAATGCAATAATTATCGGTTGTCTCTTTAACTTCACTACCTATAACCAGTATTTGGATGTTAAGCCGCCTTTTTGCGAGTAACGTTCGGTCTAAGGCTGTGTATGCAGCGGTGTCAGTCTGGTGACTTCAAGGATAAGCGTCGCACTGCGTTCGTATGAAGTCGGCTCGCGGCAAAGGCGGTTTTTGTAGGACTTGATCTGTCACGACTCGTTGGTAATCGTTGGCTAAACAGGAGGCTGGGTGTTCTCTGGCCAACCGTGGGACAATCTGGAAGGGACAGAAAGTATATTTTATACTCTCTGTAATTATCTTTATGACAGGTAACCTCAGCGGTTACCTGCGAAATTATCTCTTTAGTAGTTATACTACTTTTTAGGTGGTAGACGAACTGGAGAATCTCGGAAGTCAGGTGAAAGCACCATCCACGGAGACCATCCACCGACAGGAGAAACTCTTGAAGATCTTCCAAAGGATTCTTGGTAACCCTGGGAAGGTTCCTAAGCTCTTGGTCAGGCTTCCAGAGAGAGAGAAGGGAGAGACTAGGGGCCAGTCCGGAGATCTTGGTAGTCACTCCGGGGATCTAAAGACGAACGGATCAAATCCACTTTCAGTAGAGAGACGAGGGAGTCCAAACTTCTTGCAGAGATTCTTCTTCTTGGCCTTCGAAGGTCGGAATCTGATATTTATCCGCTTCTTTGTTCTATATTTTAGCAAATTATTCTATAGTTGTTAGCACAAAGCTGCTAACGAATTTTATCTTTTAAATGGCTAATAAGCACCAACAAAGCAGAATCCACGATTGGGATCTCCTATAACCTTTTGAAAGATACATAAGTCACTCGTACCATAGCAAGTTAACTCAATATAAAACAATTACATATATAATAAATGTGTTGTACAAGTATTTTATACTAAATTATGATTGATATTATACATTATCCGAACCATTTATCAAATAACTTCTTATTTTTATTTTTATTAATCATATTTTATAATACATTTAAAAAAAATTACTATTTTTATGGTCTAACTTTTTTCTAAAATAGGCAGTTAATTTATTTGTATATATACACATAATAGATTGTATAAACATGTAGCCGACGCTATTCAGCTAGAATGACGTTTGCACTTCCACATTCCTGAACATAATATACAACACAAGTTGAGTTTTATTCGTTAAAGTTTCATTATATATTGCTTAAAACTAAGTTTTTATAAATATTTACTATATTTTTAATCAAATATGATAATATTTATAATATAATATACAACATATATATTTTATATACATTTTTTAAATTATTACATCTGAATACTGAAAATAAGTCATTTTTAAATTTAGACTTTGTGATATTTTCTGTTACTTTTTCTTTAATGGTTCATTCTGTAAGTTTTTTCATTTTGGTTGAAACTAAACTTTTTTTAAAAATTTTTTTTAAAACACTTCATGATATATTTACTCCCACAGAAACGACGGAGTGCACTTCCATCCTGAAGCGGCACGGTGCTGAGGGGAACACTTCAAGAAAAGGGACTGGAGTGGTTTATCCTGAATCGGAAACTTCTATTAGGAACATGTTTTATTTGTTATTTTGTATTTGATAAATCACTAAACAGGGGCACTGGAGTAGGCTCTTATTCCTGAACGCGGACTCTACGGGGGGGTTTTCGTCTAGTAAGTGGGCGCACTTGGAAGATAGGGAAGTAGGAATCCTTAGGAATATCACACGAACGTCAGGGACATCAGGAACATTTTCGTGCGGCAGATACAAGCGAACCCAGAATCATACAGGGTAAGAGACTCAGGGTCATCCAGGGCAAATCAGATCATCAGGGACATCACGAATCATCAGGGACATTACGATCCTCAGGGACAGTCACGATCATCAGGAGATCTCTATCTATGGATCATCAGGGACATGAGGATCATCAGAGAGACCTACAGAGAATCATTAATAGAGACATCGGATCAAATTCATAGGGAAACCAGAGACCGTAGGATACATCCAGGGACATCAATCATATCTACGGTTAGTGTTGACGTTATACGGTTTTCCATAAAAGCAGGGTTTTAAAACGGCCGTGAGAATACTGTAAGTTGACCATTCCATGAAGTTCTATCTTGAATACAATGTGGCATCTCGTGCTTGATCAGGACCTTTGAGTCAATAAGGTGACCACTATAGGGAGCTTCTAAAGTGTTTTCCTGATCCTATCTTAGTACCTTAGGAAGACATGAGAAACAGGTGTTTAAGAGTGACTCCGGAATATATGCAAGGTTAATTGTTGAATCTGGGAGGTGAAAAGTTAGGAAGGTCTCTAAGTCACAATTCTTTCATGTGGGCGATAAATTTTCTTCATAAAAGAACTCTCATATTCTGTGTTGCTGCGCGTGTGTGCTCGTTAGAGTGGGGTAAGAAGAATGAAGAATTGTTCCATGATGCAAAGAGCAGAGATAACGATGGATTTTTCAGTTACTGCTTAAAGGCGGAAAACCGGTCCGTTTGTAGGAAATTCCGCATATCTGTAAAGACTAAAAGCTGAGTGATGAGGTCCACAGGCCCAGAAGCCAGTTTTCCAGTTTTGTGCATCAATAATCTCTGGAGTGATCTGTGGACTATGCTGTATCTGGGAATTGTTTGTGGATGGCTCACGTAGGTTGTTCGGAAGACGATGGAACCAAATCCTCATGTGACAACTCCTGAAGATAACTCGCTTCTCGGAATCTGAGCGTACATCTGTCCAGAAATCCACTAGCAGAGGTAACACCGAAATTAGCTGATATTTCCACTGGCATAAAAGCATCAGGCACAGACTTCTGCTGGTAGTGTCTGGTAAATGGTCTGGACTTACAGCTCTATTTTTGTGAGTTTTCGGTCGATGTCACAGATTGATAATAGATAGCGAATACTGCGAGGAAGAGATCCACAAAATGCGTGAATGGTGAAGAAAACGCCACTATATCTATATGACTGTTCTCAGTCACAATTCAGTTGAGAATGGAGAGTTTCCTAGATGTGCCGTGGCTTTAGATATGGCTGTTTGTGACGTGATGTTGCACTATATGGTGAAGCATGCTTGTGGCACGACTGCTTCTTTTTACGAGAGAGAGTGATAGATTCACATAAGGCCGAAAAATAATCTTTTTCTTGAAATCAGTCTCGCGTCAAATAGAGGCTACCCTTTGATACCAACAGGATGGGACATTTTTGATGCAACCGTATTAAATATTTTGAGGCGAGCTTGGCTTCGGAAGAATGGTACTGGGAAACAGAAACGTAGAAGGTATCGCACCAATATCTTGATGTGTCCCACTGCAGGGGATAAAATTATGAAAGACGATATGATAATAGGTACTTGTTTTTCATCTTTTTCCTATGAAGTGCGAGCTTTACTGCGTTGCGCAAAATTCGACAGCGTGTCCACTGATTACACGGAATGAAATCCGGGATAAAAGTGTCGGCACCACCATACTGCCTTTGTCTGCTCCTTACTGATATAACTTGCTCGGTAAGAAATATAATATTCTGTTAGTATAAGTGCGTAGAGATGTCGCTGTTGACGATGCATTTTTTGCAGGATTTTCTGGAGTGAAAGCGGAAGCAATGAGAGTGTTTGTGAGTCTAGATCACGCAAGATGGGTTACGTGAAAAGTCCATCATAACAATGATGTACTTAAAAGACTATGAGAGTGACAGCATTCATAAACTGCATGCAAACAGTTCTGGTGCAGAAAACGCAAAGAAGAATACTACTTTATTTGTGGAGGACACTGAATGATCAACATATACTTATGTACATAGCTACTCGGACGACGATTCAAGGGAACAATTAGTAGTTGACATCACTGCCTAAATACATCCTGGTGTACTAGTAGCTAATTCCGCTTATCTACCGCATTTGGAAGTCTGACTGCTGAGATTGTAAATGTGAAGACAGGTTAAGATAATAAGACGAAAGGGTTGATAAGGGCATAACAGGGTCATCATTTTGGGAGAGCTTCCTTATTATCTTGAAAAGCTGTCACTTCTTCTTGAGTCCATTCAAGAGATTTAATCCTTGGGATGAAAACTTATGGCTTTTTCATGATAATGCGGAGGATACGTATTGTTTGCGCAAGACAATTTAGGAGCATTAAATCTTTCTCTGTAGTCTCCACGCTATACTCAGCCACATACAATAGGCCAATGGATATAAGTCGTACATGATGTTGAATCTAACAAATCGCACGGTTAGACGGCAAAATCTTGAAGATGGATCTTTCTTTTTCGAGTTAGGACAAGAGGGCATGAAGGCCCTTCATAGAACACCGGTGGCCGGAGAGATACATTGAGTGAGAAGATAATGAAGTCTAAATTCCTCATTTTAATTTCTATGAAGAGATATGTAAACTGATTTTATTGGAGTGAGTTTAAACCTTGGTTGTTACCACGCGACCATCATCGATTTTCACATATGTTCACAAAGTTTTTCTAGTGGATGTAGAAACTCGCGATGCACTTCGTCTTAACATAGGATAGAGATTATCCAAGAAGGTCAGGATCTCTGAAGATTGGCAGTCCATATATCTATGACATTTGAAACTGTAAGTCCAGCATTACTCTTAGTAAACGACAAAGGCATAGAACTAATATAGACAAATTAGAAAGAGATCTCAAACCGGAGCTGATGACTTCTTGGGTTTTCTCTTATATCTTCTGGCAATCTAATGGGAATTTGGAGTGATAAGACCTTTTGAGGTACAACCTGGAGATATCGGTAGATGTTTGCAGGCGTTGAGTATAGAGGCTCTGAATGTGTGGAATGGGATACCTATCCTGTTTTGTTATGCTGTTAAGGGCTCTGAAATCCCCACAAGGTCTCATGTTCCAGGTGTTTTCTTAGGCACGAGGTGTAAAGGAGACGCCCATGCAGATTTACTTGGCCCTCACTATTCCACTTTTTAGAAGAATGTCAAATTCAGCTTTTGCCGCCTTTAACTTGTCGTCAGGTAATATCGGCGAGCTCTGGCAAAAACTGGGGTTGAATCACCAGTTTCTATAACTATATTTTTTTACTGATCCACTATCTATCTTTTAATTCGTAGACTAGTGTTGATGTCTATTAAGGTGAAATTAAGAGACGAGGAATCTTGTATGGAGTCGAATGATTTGGTTTATGTCTTATTTTCACCTGAAGTTGAGCGTGAGAGATGGTACTTCCTTCAGAGGTTTATCTTCAATGGAGCTAGCAAGAGTTGTATAAAGTATCGAATTTGCAATGTTTCTTTGCCACACGTCAATTAGGAGACCAAAACTTGTGTATGAAAATCCATTGCCAATAACTCAGGCATCGTAATTTTCTCGGCTACTAATAAATGTCGCACAGGTTGACTCTTCTCTTCTTTAATATTTGGTATATGTGTATATTTGCCTGACAACTTCCCCATGACACTTTATGGGCGAGCCATTGGCTGCGGAACAGTTGACGTTTGAAGGGTGCAGCGTCATGTTAGAGACCATGTTATACTGGAAGGCTAGAATATGCTGGCTCTCGGTATCTTAGTAAAACTGGTGCATGGTGCCGAAAAATCGGTACAATTATTGTTTAACTGCGAAGTTGACACGGCACAAATGTCAACTTGCTCCTTTAGTTTTCCGACGGAGTAGGGGATGCTGCTCTTGATGGAGGTCTAGAATTAGGTAGGATGTTTAGTCCCGTTTTTT
Organism: Trachelipus rathkii; assembly: GCA_015478945.1. NCBI lineage: Eukaryota > Metazoa > Arthropoda > Malacostraca > Isopoda > Trachelipodidae > Trachelipus > Trachelipus rathkii. The sequence continues at coordinate 79,789 of JABUQX010052282.1, forward strand.
TTGGCCATGTACACCATGGTTTACAGCTTTTAGAGGTGGTCCATATAAAATTGTGGCCTCTTTACACACCTTTTGGTCGTTATTTTCTTGAACGGCGCCAGGCCAAGAATAGTGGTTTTCTTGATCTTGATTGCGGCGGGGGCCAATGGCGGTGGCAGGGGTCGGAATAGCAAGCCATGACAGGAGCTTGGTGGCTTAATAACAAGAATGTATTAGCTAAATCTCCCAACTGTTGAAGTGTGAGAGTAGATGGGCGGTAAGGTTGTGCGAATGTGATAGGTAGAGTTTCAATAAATTGGCAGCTCTGACCAAGTTCTCACTCTTCCTGACTTTATATTAAATTTCTCTGCCTGACATCGAATCAGTATCCTGTAGATATATAGATGGTTTGCAAGTGTATGCTTTTTTGGAAAGTAGATCATTATAAAGTTCCACCTTAGATTTTTCGTAAGTTTTTATGACTGCCGTTTTGAAACGGTCATAATCTTCTGCGTAAAGTTCGGCTTGAGATATTCTATCCAAAACTTCAGGCGGAATTTGTGACATAACATGAAAGTACTTAGTTCGTGAGGACCTTATGTTAGCGAGATGAAATTGTGCTTCCATGACACGAAACCATGTCGGGACTGAAGATTCCGAAAAGGTTGGTGGTTTAATTTTCATTGTTGAAATGTGATGAAGTCTGCTCTCTTTGAATTGTTATTTCTTGTTTTTTTTTCTCTTTTGTTTCGTTTTTATTTCTGCATTTTCGTTGGTATCAATTTCTAGTCTTTAGGCATCACCTATATTATATAGTTTTTGACCTGGTTTCGGTTATTTTTTTATCAGTTTATATGGTCACCACTCGATATGATGATTCTATTATCTGGTTATGCAACAACTATAAGCGACGGGAGGTGAATCAGTCAATTCTGTGGATGGCTATCGGATGGGAAGCAATAACTAAAGATCGGTTATCTCTTTACTTCACTACCTATAACCAGATAAATTTGGATGTTAAGAAAACCGCTTTTGCGGAATAGACGTTGGTTTCTAATAGAGCTGTTGTTTTAATTTTGCATCGTTGTGTCAAGTCTTGAGGTGAATTCAGGATAAAGCCGTCGACTGGTTCTTTATTTGAAAGTTCCGGCTAGGGCTTAAAGGCGGTGTTGTAGGCTGATTCTGCACGAGCTCGTTTGGTAAATCGTGGCTAAACGGAGGCTGGGTGTTCTTCTGGCCAACGTGGGAACAATCATGGAAGGGCACAGAGAGTATTTTCATGACTCACTGTAATTATCTCTATGACAGGGTAACCTCAGCGGCTACCTGCGAAATTTTCTCTTTAGTAGTTAAACTATTTTTTAGGTGGCAGACTAACTGGAGGATCTCGGAGGTCAGGTGAAGACGCATCCACGGAGACCATCCCACCGAACGAGGAGAAACTCTTGAAGATCTTTCAAAGGATTCTTGTAACTCCTGGGAAGGTTTCCTAAGTCCTCTTGTAGGTTTGCTGCAGAAGAGAGAGGGAGAGACGTATGGGCCATATGATCGGAGATCATTGTAGTCAACTCCCGGGGGAGAGACGAGGCATCCAGACTTCTAGTAGAGAGACGAGGGAGTCCAAATTCTTGTAGATCTTCTTCTTCCTCTGGCTTCGTAGGTCGGATCTGATATTTCCGCTTTTGTTCTATATTAGCAAATTATCTCTATAGTTGGGAGCAAAAGCGCTGGACATTTCAATTTTCTTTTAAAGGCTAATTAGACAAACTCGAAAGACAAGATTAGTGGAGTTAGTCGACGAATTAGGAAAACGTTTAATAAAAACAAATTACATTATATAAGAATGCAGTTTTTCAATACAAATTATTATTGATACTGTTAATTTGGAACCATTGTTTACTTTTATTTTTATTTTTATTATATATTTTTATACATTTAAAAAAATTTTTTTATTGGTCTAACTTTTCTAAAAATGGGTTTTTTGTAAATTAGATAAAATGAAAATTGGTGAAGTATTCGCTAGACATGTGCGATTTTGCCTTCAACATTCTGAAATAATATAACCAAGAGTTGGAGTTTAATTGTTAAAACGTTCATATTATTGCTTAAACTAAGTTTTTAATAGAATATATATATTTTTTATCAAATACTTTGATAATATTATAATATGAAAATGTAATATTTTCGTAATTATACAATTTTTAATTATTAACATCTGATAATGAAAATAAGTCATTTTTAACAATTTAAATAGAAGTTTTAGTGATATTTCTGTATCTTTTGCCTTTTAGGTTTCATTCTTGTAAGTATTTTCATTTGGCGAAACTAACTTAAACACTTCACTATCTAATATATATATAACCTATGTAAAGAATGTGAAGAAAAAAAAATAAAATAAACATATTCCCATTCTAACCGGTTTTTGTGCTTATTTCAAAATTAAATAAGTGGCTTGCTTCTTCTCTCTCTCTCTCTCTCTCTCTTCTCTCTCCTTCTCTCTCTCAACTCCTCTTCTTCTCATCGCTCTTCTCTCTCTCTCGGGTAAAGAGTATTCTTGAAAGGTATGGGTGCGCCAAAGAGAGATTAAAAAATAATAATATATAATATTAATAACTTAATATATAATATAATAATAATAATATAATATTATAATACAATAATAAGAAGAAAAATGGAAAAATGAATCGAAAAAAAGTTCAAAAGCTTAGAAAAACACAATTTCAAAGATTCTAGCTGTTATTATTTGAATGGAGTATAATTAGATGCAGAGCTTGTTCGAGTGATTGTTGTCTGGATATGAGAGTTGGTATGGTCAATTGGTCGTGTCAAGCTGTTTGACTGTTGGTTGTTGTCGATGTTGTTGTGTTGTTGCAGTAGCTGTTCTTGTTGTTGTTGGTGCTCGAAGTGTTGTTGTTGAATGTTGTTGTTTGTTGTTAATGCCATTTGTGACTGCTGTGCTGGTTTTTGCGGTGGCAGTTTTGTGGATGATGGAGAGAAGTAGAAACTCTTTGTAATTTCTTTTTGCATTATCTCTACTAGAAAATACGTCGGTAACAGCAAGGGTAGTTACGTTTAACTGGATAGTAAAATAAATAAATAAATAAAATCTGTATATATAACATTAAATCGGTCCACAAGGGAAAATGACAACAAGGAAAATCATCACTATTGATGCGTAGGAAGTTTCCTCTCGCCTCTCTCTCTCTCCTCTCTCTCTCGCTCCTCACTCGTCTCTCCTCTCTCTCTCTCTCTTCTCTCTCTTCTCCTCTCTCTCTCCGTCTCTTTCTCTCAAAATTCGCAGACTGACCAACAATCACCGTATCATTACTATGTGATTAACATTCAAAATGAAATATATATAAAATAGAATGATTCATTATAATTTAAAATTGTTTTAAGATGGAATGAATTTGCGTGAATGAGCAATGTTTATAGTATTATATATATATATATATATTATAATATATATATATATTATATATATATATATATTACTATAATAATTATATATATATAATATATATATATAATAGTTATATATATATATACATATATAAACCTTGTAAAGCAGGAAGAAAAAAAAATAAAAATAAAATAAATAATATTCCCATTCTAACCGCTTTTTTTTGTGCTAGCCTTACAAATTGTACCAGATGATTTTCCTTCTCTCTCTCGTCTCTCTCTGCCCTCTCTCAACTCTCGAAAAGAGTATTCTTGAAAGGGATGGGTGCATCAATAAATTACAAATAATAAATAATAATCAATAATAATAATAATAATAATAATAATATAATAATAAAGATAATAAAATAATATAAAATAATAATAATAATAATATGGAAAATGAAATCGAAAAAAGTTCAAAGTTAAAACACATTCATAGCTTTTTGTGGGTGATAGTTGCTTTCATGGTGTTCTGTTTGTCTTGTTGTCAAGGCTTTGTGACTGTTGTTGTTGTTGTTGTTGTTGTTTGTTTGTTGTTTGTTGTTCTTGTTCGTTAGTTGTTGCTGGTTGTTTCTTGTTGTTGTGCTGTTTTTGTTGTTAATTGCCTTTGTGACTGTTGCTGTTTTTGCTGTGGATTTTGTGATGAAGAAGAAAAAAATGAAGAAGAAGAAGAACATCTCTCTCTCTCTTCTCTCTCTTTCATCTCTAATCTCTCTCTCTCTTCTCAGGGAAAAAGAGTATTCTTGATAAGGTATGGGTGCGGGGGCAAAGAGAGTTTGAAAAAATAATAATAATAATGAATAGATAATAATAATCATAATAAACTAATTATAATAGATAATATAATAATAATAATATAATAATAAAGATAATAATATGGAAAAATGGATCGAAAAAAAAGTTCAAAGTTAAAATAAAACACATTCATAGCCTTTTTCTTGTGGGTGATCAGTAGGTTTCATGTTGTTCTGTTTAGTCTGTGTTTGTCCGTGATTGGTTGTTGTTGTTGTCTGTTGTTGTTGTTGTTTGCTGTTGTTGTGTGCTGTTGTATCTTGATGTTTGTGCTGTTGTTGTGGTTGTTAATGGCCTTTGCGTTGCTACTGATGCTGTTTTGCTGTCGGATTTTTGTTGATGGATGAATGTACGAAATGGAAAATGGAATCGAAGAAGAAGAAGAACATCTCTCTCTCTCTCTCTCGCGCCCTACGTCCTCTCCTGTCTCTTCTAACGTTCTTCTCTCTCTGCTCTCTTTCCTCTCCTCTGTCTTCTCTCTCTCTCTCTCTCTCTCTCGTCTCCTCTCTTCTCTCTCATCTCTCTCTCTCTCTCAAAATTCGCAACTGAACAAATAACATCGTATTCATTACTATTGTGATTAACATTCAAATGGAAAACTATATAAATAGAATGATTAATTTAATAATTTAAAAATTGTTTTAAGATGAGATGAATTTTGCAGTGAATGAAGCATGTTTATATATATTATATATATATATATAATATATATTATAATTATAATATAATATATATATAATGATATATATATTATATTATATATATAATATATATATATATATATATATATTATATAATATCTATATATTTTATAAAAACATGCAGTAATATTATATATATATAATATATATATATATATATATATCGATATATAAAAAATTATAAATATATAGTATATAGATATATATATATTATATATATATTAAAAGACAGGGCTGATAATATGATAAATATATATATATATAATAAATATAATAGTGAATAATATATATATATAATAATATTATATAATATGTCTATTAATATATATATATTATATATATATATATATATAGTTGTATTAATTATTTATATATATATATATCATATATATATATATATATATAAAAGTATATATATATTAAACTATATAGTATATATAATAATATATATATATTATATAAATAATATATATATATATATATAATAGTAAGGTTTGTACTCGATGATGTGTATATGGGTTCATGGTAATGCTATTGGTTGTCTGGATCGCGCGGAGGTGCTGTGATTTGAAAGGGATGACCGCAGAATATCGGAGAAAGGTAATTAACCGTGAACTGAAAGGGTTACTTTTCTTCGATTTCAGCTCTTTTAACCGCAACGCTCATTAGAACATATGACACCTTGAATACCACACAGCAATGCATCGGGAATGAAAATTTTTTATTCATTTATTTTCATATTTTATATAATAAACATTTTTTTGGGAAAAAAAAACTCAAAAAAAAAATTTTTCCTATAAATAAATGATTTCAAATAAGGTCTGAAAGGCCGCATAGCACGGTCAGATAAGTCCTATACTTACCTGGCGATCACCGTGCTGGAGCAGCCGAAAGGACGGGATTCGAGTGCTATTGCATTTATTTTATATATATTACAAGTTGGATTATTTATAAAACGGGTACATCTAATGGGAAAGTTTATTTATGACAATGCGAAGAAACACGAAACTGAGTATACTCCAAACCGGGGTGGCGGCGGCGCGCAGAGCGGCAGCGGAGGCGGGAAAGCGGGACACGGTGCCGCGAAGGACTGCGGGACCAAGTCGGCAGGCGGGAGAAAACAGGGCGCGCGCGGCCAACCAAGTGTGTGTGTGTGTGTGCGTGCGGGGCGAGAGAGAGTAGATGGTGTAGTCAATGGAAACAAACAAAGGGGGGTAGGGGCATAAAACAGCTAAGAGGTTGGGGTAAAGAGATGGTGGGGGAAGGGGTACGTTGGTGTGTGTGTGTGTGTGGTGTGTGGTGTGTGCGTGTGTGTGGTGTGGTGGTAATGTGGTATGAACATCTCGTGTAATGTTGATGAGTGCGTCATCAAACATACACTCCGAATGTGCGCAACCTACGGATGCGCACACATACGTAAATTAAAAAAGGGGTGGGGTGAAAGAAAAGCGGGGGGGTAGGGTAAAATAAAATAATAATATATATCATATACGTAACATAAAATTACTTACATTAAAAAAATAATCAATCAATCCAACTTGCACCATTAATGTAGTCGTGCGAACACTTGCAAATGTTTGCTATGGCAACATTTGCAATGTTGCACTCCCTATCTAAGTACCCCATACTATTATATATAATTTATATATGTACTATATATACATATATATATATCTATAATATATATAATATCATAATATATATATTATTATATTATTGTATATATATATTTATATATAGTATATATATAGTTATATATATATATATTACGTAGAAATATTTACTATAAATTTATATAAAATAATATATAGTATATATATAGATATATATAGTATATATATTAGTTATATATATATTTTTTAAAAATAGAAAAATAGCTATGCTACTATATAATATATTTTAATTTTATATATAATATCTAAGTTAAGGGTGTTATTATATTTTTATACTAGATTATTATATAATAAAGTACTAAATATATAATATATATATATTATATATATATATATATATATAATTATATATTATATTATATAGTATATATTACTATATATATATATATAAATATATTATATATACTATAATATATATATATTATAATCATATATATATATATATATATCTTATTATATTTATATCTATTATTATATATATATTATCTATATATAATTATTTAATATAATTATATATATATTATATTATATTATATATACTTATATAGTAATATATGTCATTTAGGTTATGTTTTACGACTTCGTCAGTTTTGAATTTTTTTTTTTCTTGTTTTTTTTAATATATTCGCTAGTTATGAAACTAACATGAAGTTAGTGGTAACGGACATGACTCAAAAGTTTTAAATATTTTACAATAATTTTTTTAAAAATCACATTTATGTTAAAAAATTTTTCAAAAGAATATTTCGAAAAGTACGACGCTTACTCAGAAAAACAATTACATATTTGGAATCAGCGGTAAACTGGTTGAAAAATGTAATATATATACTATACCAAAAATATATACTAGTTATACTATATTATATATATATATATATGTTATTATATATTAATATATTAATATATATATATTATATATATTATGTTATATATAAGGGGCTCGAGCGTGGGGGACAGAGGGGGGAAGTTTTCCATACCCTGTAGGGGAGGGGGGAGGAGGAACCCCCGCGACACCCACATACCAAAGAGGCGGGGGTTCCGGAGACCCTCCCGGAGGGGGGGAAATAGTCTACTCTGTCGTTCCCCGGAAGGCACGCGAGACCCGCTCCACCATATTTGCGTTTTACCCTTGGGTATTCTTTAAATTTGAAAAACACTTAAAAAAATAAAAAAGATATCTGATAAAAAATTCATTTTTAAAAAAATTATTTAAATATTTTGAACTTTGAAAGCGTCTGTGAGGCATAAATTCATTGTTAGTCATCATATACTAGCAAATATAATTAAAAAAAAAAAAATTAATATTGACGGAGTTGTAAATCTGAAAAGGTCCTTATATATTTTATTGGAATCATGTCGTTCTCCTGAAATGTGATTGTTAGGGATCATATACTAGAAATATATTAAAAAAAACAAAAACAGTCAAAACAGACAGTAGAAGGGGGAAAGAAAAAAAAAAGAAAAAAAAAAAAATAAAAAAAAGTGTCATTAAAATATCAATTTTAAATATTAATGTATATATTATATATATATATATTATTAATAATATATATATAAGTATATATATATTATATTATATTTTATATTATATATATATATATTAATATATTATAATATATATATAATAAATATATATATATATATATTGTAATTTTTAAGAAGTAAAAGCTATTTACATCATTTAAGAGTATTATAAAGGTTTAAGCATTTAATATTAATAAAATAATTACATATCTTCTCGTTTTAATAGAAAGTCTTATTAAATCATATATAAAAGTGAAGAAGAAATATATTATCTTTTTAATTAGAGCGTACACAATACGTACTACATATTCATTTGAATAAAAATTTTAATTATTTTTCATGTAGAATATGGTCAAAGAAATATGGAATTAAAAGAAATCACTATTTTTTCCCGCTCCCTTTCTCCAGGAAAATGTGTTTCTCTACCTGACTTTCTTATTAAAACATGCGTGGCAAATACATATATAAAGATTAATGAAAAAAAAAAAAAACACACACACAAATCAGGCTATGAAAGGAAAAAGAGAAAAATCTGAAACTTTATATTATGAATCCTAAAGAAAATTTTTCTAAAAAAAAAAATGACCGCCTATGAATAATGCTATCATTTCAAAGGAAAGGTTAAAATTAAATTATTCTTCGCAATACTAAAAAAGCAGTAATGAATTTGAATTTAAAATATGCTGTTTTGGTTTTCCTTTTGCTTTTCTTTTCTTTTTTTGGTTACAAAATTAGGAACCTCTCTTCAATAAAATAAAAAAGTGACCCTCAATGTATCAAGCTCAGATGAAAGTTGCTTATTAGTGTATATCATATCCCTTGTAACTAAAATGTTTTTAATTTAGTTGAATTAGTTCTTATTACCCTGTTAGTTACTTTCTAGGTCAATGGTTAATCACATAGTTTTACATATTACGCTGTTCATTTTAAGTAAATTCAATAGTAAGATTGATTGCTATTCTACCAAAAATAATTGAAAATTATAAGTTGGCAACTCAAAAGAAATTTTTTGAAGCCCATTTGTACACAAAAAGTTGACTCAGTCAGATTTGTGATAACATGTGCAAAAGTGTTGCCATGTAGGTGTAGTTATCGATGATGTGATCTGGATAAAAAGGTGCAATATCTGCGTGCATAGTGCTAGTCCGCTGTGGATTCAAGCCGCTTGGGTGTAGTCGGAATGATATTTTGAATTTGATGACTGATTGTTGTGCGCGAGTTCGCTCATGCTGTGAGCTCGTACGGTAAGGATATATAGGGTGATCGGTGATGCACGGATAATTACTGTGGATGCATTGCTTTATCGTTAGAAAATCCGTCGCGTTCCTATTATTTAGTATGGTTTTAGGTTATTTTTTCTTTTTTGTATTTTTTTTTCTTATCGTATATACGTCATCTTTTCTTTTTTACTTTTTTTTGTTATTATTTCTTTTTATTCTTTTGTTTCTTCTCTAAGGCTATTTTTTGTCATTATTATTCTTAATTTGATTTTTTCGAACGTTTCCTATGCTATCTTTTTCTTCGTTTTTTTTTTATTTTGTTGATTCTTATATTGTTTTTTTTTTTCTTTTATTTATAATAAGTTTTTTTGTTTTTTTTATTATAATTTTTTTTTGTTCTTTTCAATACATTTATTTTTTTATTTCTTTTTTTTTCTTATTTTTTTTCTTAACTTATTTAAAATTCTTTATTATCCTTTTTTTTTTCGAAAGTTATTTTATTCTTTTTTGGGTGTGTCGTCGTGTTTCTTTGACGTAGTAGTGTGTGTACGTTGTGTAGTCGTCAGTCCAGTCTTAAATTATTCTGTGATTGTTTGTGTAGATGTTACTGTATTAATTTCATTATTTTTATTTTATATTTTAATAAAATATTTTATTTTTAATTTTTATTTATATTATCTTAATTGAGTATATTATTTTTTTTTTGAATTACATTTATTTATTCTTGGTTTGCTTCTTTTATTTTAAATCAGTTCATTTCCTTGGATATGAAATAAATAAATAAATCTTCTACTTTTATATGTTATGTGGATATTATTGCATCACTTTAGTTTCGCTTTTTAATCTTTAGTGCTCTCTTATGATTTTGTCGCAAATCCCTATTGAGCAACATTGTATGAGATACAGTTATATTAGATATTTATATCCATAGTGAGTGATATTTTGGTACATTTATCTAGTATATGTATTAGGCGAGTTTTTGAATCTTTGCATGTAATTTCATTTGGAGTTTTTTATTATTGTTTATTTTATTATATATATCATTTGTTAGTTATGACTAGTTATAGCACACGGTTATATTGCTTTTCTGTATTCACTTATTTTTATCATAGAGTAATATACTGGTGTGGTTTTATTCTTTATAATATATAATTACAGTTATTTGTATGTAATATTATGTTGCAGTGGGTTTGTTATGTTATATAGTTGTTATATGGTATTATTGTAGTTTATGACGTGTTGTTGTTTAATTTATATAGTATGAATATTACATTTTTAGCATTGTGGGTATTTTCATTTTGTTTTACTCAATTTTGTTTTATTAGTTAGTATTATACTGCGTTTTAATTTCTTATCTGTGAATTTAGTAGACTTTAGAGTATATTTTTTATTATGTATTAATTAGTGTTCATATTGCCTCAAAAAAGGCTATTTAATTACAGTATTGTATTGGGTCACACATTGTTGTTTTTAGTGGCATATATTTACCTTTTTAAGTCTTTAGAGTTTATATTAGCTAATTTTGTATTTCTGATATATTCCTTTTTAGTCTAGACTCTCGCGTCATATCTTCTGTCTGAGAAAAAGGATTACATAACACACCTATAATACTAAATAGAAAATAATATAAATTAAGTAAATAAATGAAAAAAAATAAATTGAAAGAGAGAATATTTTATTATATAGGAAAATATTAATCTTATGTAAATAAAGAGTTGTAAAGTTTGTAAATAGTTAAGTTTGGAACAGATTTAACTGGCTGTACCATAGTTTTTCTTTATTGTAATTTAGTGATAGTTATCGGAAGTTTTCACCGTTTTGGTTATGGTAATAAGTTTTTTGTCTTTCTATTGTTGGGTGAGTGATTTGTGGTGCTGTCAGTCTTAATCTGGGGGTTGGTTTGCCTGGTGTTTGTAATGGATTTGGTGGGTTTTGGGTTTTTTTCTTATTGTTGAGTTACGTCTTTTGCGCGTTGGGTGGTGGGTTTGCCATGTCAGGCAGTTACGTGTTTGTAGTTTTAGCGTTGGTAAGATTAAAAATATGAAAGGGTTGGTGCATTGGGCCAATTGTTGTTGTTTCGATTTTTGGAGATCAACTGGTGGTTCTTTTCTGACAACCTAGATAATGACGAAGAGATATTTCAGCAAAGGAGAACTCTCATAAAAACACTTTGATAGATATAAGTAGGTATGTGTGTCGATGATTCAAAAACAAAAACAGTTATTTTGCTCCTTTAAGCTGAACATTCGTCTTCATGAATGATTTAAATATTCTTATTGGGTGCGCTTTAAATATATTACACCAAAGGCAATTGGAAATTGCCCATATTCAAATGTAGATTTTCTAGTTGAATTAATTTCTACCAAATGGTCCAAATAAAGCTCCTAAAGCATCAAGATCCTCCAGTAGGTTTAGCAACAACCTGAACACAGTTTATATGGTAGGTTTCGTAGGGTTTTGGGATTTATTCTTTAGTGATATCACGGATATCCGGATCAGCATCTACATAGTCGAAACATCACCATTCGGGTAGTTTTTAAA
>JABUQX010052283.1:0-10000 GCA_015478945.1 Trachelipus rathkii
ATTTTTATCTTTTAAAGGGCTTCAAGCACCACTAAGTAATCTAGAAAGAGTCGAGAGTTTTCCAAACCTGGGGTTAAATTAACCTAACCAAAGGGGTAAAATTGGGAATTTTTCCTGAAGGGTATAGATATTAGTACTAGTGAGTTTAGGATTGCATCACACAGACACAATAAACAATAATTATTTATATACTAAAATACAATTATACTGCATAAATAATCTAACTAACTACCTTAAATTTACTACTAATAGCATTTTAAAGTGTAATTAGATAGTGAAATTATGAGATAAAATTATTTAGGTAAATATATATTTAATATAACTCATAACATAACGAATATACAAAGCCTGACATAACATACATAGTCACGCGTTATAGATAGACGCGTTCTATAGGCCTCTGCTCCGTTGTTCGTTATTTGAGAGCAAGGCATGATCGATGTACGCTATATTAGTAACCGCCGTCACCACTTAACTAATTCGTGCATGTTTGATGGATTGTTGAACCCTTGAGCGTAAAGGCCAATTTGCGCTACACTTTTGAATCTTAGATAAACTTTTGGATTATCTTTGGAGACGAGAATCACCAAAGCCTATAGCGTGAGTGAAATAAATGTTAATGCTTTTAATATCGCTTTCAAAGTATCCGCACTCTTATACGCAGGCGTTTTGTAGCAAAGCAACTACAGAATTTGGATTTCCACTATTTCGGCCTTAAACATAAGTGGTAGTGTGTATTGCTCAGTTGATTTGTTTTATGTTGGCACACGATCGGATGACATTACGCACTATAAGACAATGCGAGAAGGTAGTTTCCCACAGCTATTAACAGTGAACCTTAAAATTTGCTCCAAAGTCCCTCATCCAATTATATTCGAGTCGTTTTATTATTAATTGCAATTATTTTATTATTTTAATTCTTACTTTTCGTTTTTCCTTGAGGTCAATAGTAAAAGGTATTCTTGTTAGTGAGAAATATACATTAAATAATAGATAATTGTAAAATAAAAATATTAATATTAATTTAAGTTTTAAATTAATTTATTTTCAAATTAATAATTATGAGAGACTATTAACCTACATCTATAGATAAATTTAGTTTCTCACGTTTCAGGAACCATGTTTTATGAAAAAAAACGGTCGTCTATACAAGAAAGCTTTTTCTGTAATTGAGTTTTATTACCTATCAGTTTGTTGATAAAAATGTTGAATATAACCTATCAAATGTGTTTTTATTTGTGCAACAAAGTGCTCACGGCAGAGAGTATGAAACCCAGCAAATTAGAAGAACACTTTAAAAGACCAAGGTATAGATGCTTTAGAGATATTGAAGATTCTTCATAATCGATATAGAAGCTGTCAATCACTGTAAAGTATCGAGCATGGATTCATTACGATGGTTATCTTATTTATTTTTAAGTCAACTGTAAAGCTCTGAGGTTATCTGTAAAGATTTCGTAACCTAATCGAGCTCTTTGATATCGAGCCGGTAAACAAGTAAACCTCTATATCAAAGTATAGAGATCTCATAAAATACATTGCTTACCTAGATTATGCTGTAGATTAAACTCGTTCTATGGAGAAGGATACTAATGCGGTATAAAAGTAATAGATTATATTGATTAATTTTGAGCTTTCGTACAGCTAACATACATACAAAGGTCTGAGTACCGAGGACATTTAGAGCAAGATAAATTTTTAGGACACGGTGCTCATGAAATATAAAGTCAAAATACTCTTTCTATCGTGGCAAACTACAGTTTAGACGAGTTGGACCGAGAGTGACGCTTTGTGCAAATCTTTGTTTTCAAAACCTGGCTCACGCTACTTAGAGGTCAGCTGTGAGTAGGTTTAGATAGTAAGTAAATGACTACATTTTGATCATTATATATATGAATATCGAGTAGGTTATATTAGAGCTAGTTATGAAATGAAATGATAATAGACTTTGTTCTAATCTCTGTAGATTACACATATTCTCTGATATCAACTTAACTTAAGAGCCTGATGCTGATTTACTTGTGATAATGAGAATATGTCTCGTTGCTAAACCATAAAGTGAGATAACTTATTCGTTCTGAGGAAAAGGAACTTGCTACGTATAGGTCGAATTAGTGGTGCCTGTCGAAGAAGAAATCCATGTTAGGAGGCGATAATACTCAGTTTCCGTGTGTGTGAATCTAGACAAAAGCACTCAATTATGTGGCATTGAAGAGTGAAGTCAGACTCAGTTTCTAAATGAGTCCTGCTCTTCACTCAATAGATTGCCTGCACAGTGGCTGCAGTGTCAACTTTTAGTGCTATTATAGCATGTAATATGATTTGTAATTGAGTGTAATAAACTGCATACGACATCCTGACATTCTGTGATGACTATTTTGGTGGGCTTCATCAGTAGTGTGAAGAAACTATGTAACAAACACTATATTTGCGGGAGAGGTGTGCGAGAAAAATACATAGTTTCTTATACGAGATAGTGGACTACACTGAATTTGAGTAAATTCGACGTGCTTGTGTTTTATTTCACACAGCATATATAGAGTCTTGGTTTCACTACTTTTGGTGACCCGCTGTTCTAGAAAATACAGGATTCTCAGTTTTACTACATTTTTCTATACAAATTTTTGACTTCTAGATATTACTCATTTGGTACTTTAATTTCACTATTGTTTATGAAGTGGCGTTGTATTAAATGTATTTGAAAGCTAACTAGTTTTCCATTTCTCTCGTGGCGAGGTGAGATTTTGCTCTCTCAGAGATTTCTGAAGAAGATAATTGACTATTGGAGATTTCTGTGTAATAGGATGTAATTAATAAATAAATGAGAGATAAGGAAATATCTTTTAACCAGGGGGATAGAAGTGGGACACTCTTTTATAACAGAAACATTTTGTTTAATGACAGAATTTCGCAAACATATATATCTGTACATATACAAATTAATTTGTTATGTATGATACAATACAGGAATATACTACTTGTTTTCTATTGAGCAATATAAATAAACTCTGCTGTTAATCTATATAACTACTTCACTACTATAATTGTGAGCAGGGAATATGACGAATTTTATTACAACATGACTTAAGATAATGGTTTGCCAAGTTTTCTTCGCAATTGGTCAAGCTTTATATATCAACTCCGGATATATATATAGCGAATTAGGACGTTACTCAATGTTCCCTAGAACTTAACTAAGTGTTGGTGCTTCGAACGGAAGAATATGAAAAATTGCTCATTATATACCACTGAGATATCAATATATATAACTCTCAATTGTACATATCAAGTAGTTAACATTCTATCTAATGACTCAATAATTTTAAAATCAGAAATTTTTGAAAATGCTCGCACAAATAGTAAATGCTTTATGTGCTAAGACCTCTTTATCAGTTGGAATATATATACTGTAAGGAATATTTATTTAGTGTTATTAAAAAGCCAAAGCACAATTCCTTGGAATTTGTGAAGACAACAACACTGGAATAGATTTCAAAAACACACAACTAGCAATTAATTTTGGCAAAAGATGGTTGAGCGATGATATTCCATTAATTTATACTATGAGAGAAAATAAAAGCCTTGAAATCTGATTATGGGTCATCCCATCTATCTGCTTATCTAGGTGTGAAAGTCTCGGATACTTTGCTGAACAACTCGGTGACAATGAACAAAAGCAAGGAGAGACGATTTTATCGTTGGAATACCGTCCGAAACGACTTGAAATGGCGTAACGATCCCCAATCTTGTTACAAGGTTGTTATACAGAACCGTTTTCATTTGACTTACATTACTCTGATTTAATAATAAATTGCTAAAAAACCAGTGTTTTCTTTGTTTGAATGATTAAAATTAATTAAATATAATATTTACTTTTCGTAATTTAAAGAAAAAAAAATGCAATAGCTAATAGATAATTAATAAGTTTTTAAACTAAATTTTTTGGGGGTATTTGCTTATATCTAACCCCGTTTTATGGGTAATAGTCTCAAAAAGGTTAGGAACCGCTGATCTAGAAGTATACGTCAATAGTAAAAAGTAATGTATTGAAATCATCAATTAAAGAACTATATTTAACATTCCGACATAAATCTAAGTTGCGCCCCGCGCCGCGCCCGGCCCGCCAAACGCTGTCGAGCTGTGGAGATATGGTTTTCCGTGCAGGAAATTTTTTTCTTACAGGTTTATGTAGAGTAAATGCCTCTTCGCCCTCTAAATATGCTTTTAACTCTTTTTTCTCAATATTAGGATACCTTAAAGCAAACCTAGTGAAACCGCCAAGAATTTAAAAAATTTTTGGGGGGTTCCCAACAGATGAAGTAATACTATCAAACTACCTCCTTTGCTCATGTTGGCTACTTGACCGACATGTAAAAACGCTATATATATTACTTATATATTATATATAATATATAATATATTATATAATATTATATATATATATATATATATATATATATATATATTATATATATATATATATATATATATATAAATACGTATATATATATATATGATTAATTAATATATAATATAATATATATATTATTAATATATAATTATATATATATATATATATATATAATATTATTATATAATATATATATAATATATATATATTTGACCCAAAAAATGTGATATAAAGATAAAAGTTAAAGAAAAAGGCTTAAAATAACATATTTTATTTTATACAAACATTACAAATAAAAATAAACAAAATATCATATATATATATATATATATATATATATATATATATATATATTATATATATTATATTATTAATATATGTATATTATATATATATATATATATATATATATATATATATATATATATATATGATAATACATAATTAAGATTTAATCCAACTAGGTTTTATTATAAGGTGTTTTTCTTATTCCTCCTCTGGTAACACGTTTAAAATTATCTGAAGCGTAAGAAGTACCTGAAGGAACTTAATCGGTCTTGGGTAATGGGTATATTATCGTAAGTCGGCTAACGTTTTTGTATTTTAGGGATTAACTGTCGGGAAAATTAATAGTCCCTGAAGTGTCTTGTTTGATTTTCATTCCATCCTTATACAGACCCTTCTTCCAGTTTACTGAGAGATCTGCCTATCAATCCACAATATTTGATACCTTTAACTATTTCTATGCAATACTAACGATCTGCCCTGCTTCATTCAAAGATAACTGTTTCTTTTAAAAAATATTATATAAAGCTATTCCTGATTTACGACCCCTCTAATAGGTAAGCTCTCTCTAGGATATTTTTAAATTTATCTTTCATTTTTCAGTACAATTTTTACTTCATTAGGTATATCTCCATCATCGGGGTAGCGGTTTACGTAGTGATGGATGTAGTTCAAGTCTTTGATCTATGCAATTTTGTATGGGCTTTGGATATAAAGATCGTTTTTCTCCATGGATGTTATGTCTGGAATTTAATATCCTGCGACACTTCTTCTCGTAATTGATATCTGATTACTTTAGGATTCATATAGCATAGGTAAGATTTGTTGCTGAAAAGATAATGAGTCGTTCACAATTTAAGGATTCTGTTGGTGCAACGTGTTGTTGAAGTGAAAGAGGTAGTAATGTCGATGCATTGGGATGTAATATCTGCATATATTGGGGTTGTGAATGCTGATGATGTGTATGGGTATTTTGCGCAGTGTGAGGCAGTAACTGGCCATATAAGAGGTTGTGAATGTTGAATCTGAGGAATTGAATTCTGTACATGATGCTGTATTATTATACTTCACTTTCTCACTCATTTTATGGAAGTACAGCCACCTTCTTCATACTGGGGACAAACACTTAGTTATCAGTGGAGCTATAACGGAGAAAAGTAAATGGAAGGAATACCCTCCTCCTCTCTGTAAGTAACTTCTTTTTTATTTTTTCAATTTTTTATGTTGAGGGAGAGTTTTTTAATGATGTTTTTTATAACGACGTAGCTTAACCTTCTGAGGCCTGTTTAAAAGGAACATTTCCTTTTATAAAGATTTAAACAGACTTCACATACACACTGGAATGAATTTCTCATTCTCACTAATTAGTTTACGTTTTCAAGAATGGTTCACTTTTTAAATTTTTTTATAAAGAGGTAAAATACTTTGCAAACTAGAGCAACTCTTATTCAGGTTATGTATACAGTTTCTTATCTCGTAGGGTAGAATTGTTGGTACGGAGCAGCACTCGGTGCGTGTTTTGGGGTGAAGTTCGACACATCAAAAATAACCGTGGGGGATCGACGTAACTCTTTATATACTTTTAAGAACTCTTTCCTTTGAAGGGGAAACATTTGAGTTGCTAATACATTAATTTGACTTATGTCTCTTCTCTGCCCAAACAACAGTAAATACTCAGAGTGTTTAAAGAAACACTTCGCATATGCTTGCTTTTGATGAAAAATATTCTGTGTTATGAAAAAACACCGAGATATTTAGATATGGTGAGAATAAACGGTGAACGCTTCTGCTATTTCCAAAATTCAATTTGTGCATTATATCATCTAATACAATAATTTTATGGCCATGTATATTGTCCACCAGCGACCTAATATCGTATATGCCTTCATGAAATTGATATCATCTTTATATCTTTAAATTTTTTCCTGATAAACATTATAACATATTATTTTTAAAGGGGCTTGCTCAAAAATCTCATTTCCTTTAAAAATAATTTAACCCTTTCCCTGCTGAGGCCGTCAACGTTGTCGGCACGAGTAATTGTCCCTTCCCTGCTGAGCCGTCAACGTTGTCGGCACGAGTAATTGTCTTTAGTATGACTGATGCGCAGACTACGTGTCGTCATAAATCGTATTCGTTCTATACGAAAGTTCAGCTATGAACTCTTTGGTTTCCTTCTAAATTTACGTTATACTTACATTTATCTTGTGAACCTTTGGCAAATTTAAGAACTGTTTTGAAGCATATATTGCCCCGCTTCGAATGTAGTTAGTAAGAACGCAACGCCATCAGCAATGAAGAATGTTTCAAAGCTCGGTTTTTATTGAAAGTTTGGCTTATTATTTCTAGATGCTGGGTTGTTTTTTATCATTGTATCCCCCTTATCCCCAATCCCAATGACTTTCTTCTATACTTGGGAGCCCCTCAATCTATTCCTTTTCTTTCCTCCCCTTTACCCCACCCCCAATGTGTACGAAATTTCTTCATTTTATCTTACTTGCATTCTTCTTACTTCCTCTTCCAGAAAGGATTTTCATCCTGGTCTCTCTCTCCATCTCTCTCTCCTCTCTCTTCTCTATATATATATATATATATATTATATATATATATATTATAAATATACTATATATATATATATATATATATATATATATATATATATTATATATATCTATATATATATAATAAAAGAATAGGAAAATATTTGTCATTTTAATGAAAGCAGATTTATTTTTTTAAAAATTATTATACGGTATATATTATATATTATATATTATATATATATATATATATATATAATATTATATAATATATATATATAATATATATTAATATAATATATTATATATATATTATATATATATATATATATATATTAGAGCGTATGAGTTAAATTTATTTTTATCTTATATATATATATATATATTATAATACATAAAATATATTTATATAAATTAAATATTTTATAATATTTATATAAAATATAAAAAATTTATATATTATTATTATAGTATATTATATTATATACTGAACAAGGAAGCAAAAATCAAAATACACTCCTGAACCTCTAGCCTTGACACATTTGGTTATGCGAAAGTTAATAAAAATGTGTTCGTATTGTCTACGTCATGGAAGCGGTACACACGGCTGACTCAATGCTGACGCGTGAAAGGGTGATCAGCTGTGCGCAGTGAATAGGGTTAATAATAAAAGTGTTTTACCCAGCGCTTGTTGGCCCAAATTACAAGACATGTATGCAGACTTCCGAACGTAATTTCTCCACATTCTACTCGTTAAGTGAATAATGAATAATTGAGATTAATTAAAGCTGTAAAACCGTAAAGTTTTTTTAATAAAATTTTCGTACAATTTTATTTTAATAAAATGTTTATATAACAGAACTTCGAGTGTTTTTCTTACATTACAATATTTAAATAATAATAAAATAATAATAAAAAATAAAAAATATAAATAAAAGTATTTAAAACAAAAATAAAAATAATAATAAAAAAGATAATAAATAAATAAAAAAATATAAAAGAAACAAATGTTAATAAATATATGAGTTAAAGCAGAAAGAATATTGAGTTAAAGCAGTAAACAGTAAAACATATGAGTTTTAAAGCAGTAAAACATATGAGTTTAAGCAGTAAAGCAAGTAAAACATATGATTTAACAGCAGTAAACATGAGATTAATAACAGTAAAGGCAGTAAAAACAGAAAGCATCCTAATCCTTTGGTGTTGTACACCTCTATTGATTTACTGATTTACTGGCTTTAAGGTAATGTAAGTTAATAATATATAAGTTAAGCAGTAAACACATAGTGAGTTTAAAGCAAGTAAAACATGAGTTTAAAGAACAGTTTAAAGCTGATTATTGAAGGATATCAATCCATGAGAGAATCGGTAATTCCACTATTCATTTAATGAAAAACTGCTTTATTGCTTTTTAATGTTTAATAAAATATGATTAGTTTTGTAAAACATATGAGTTAAAGAGTAAAACATGAGTTAAAGCAGTAAAACATGAGTTAAAGCAGTAAAGCATTAAAAAAAAGGCATACTAAAGCCGTAAAGTATATGTTTTTAATAAAATTTCGTACAATTTGTTTATTTTAATAAATGTTATTGTAACAGACACTGCGTGTGTTTTTCTTAATTGACATTTTTGAATAAAATTAAATAATAATAAAATAATAAAAAGATAATAAATAAAAAAGTATAAAACAAAATAAAAACATAATAATAAAAAAGATAATAATAAATAAAAATTAAAAGAAAACATAATGTTAAAAATATATGATGTTAAAGCAGTAAAAGCATATGAGTTACAGCAGTAAAACAGTAAATAAACATATGAGTTAAAGCAAGTAAACATATGAGTTAAAAGCAGTAAAGCAGTAAAACTATGAGTTTAAAGCATCAAAACATGAGTTAAAGCAGCAGTTAAGCAGTAAAACAAAAGCATACTAATCCCTTGGTGTTAGGTAACACCTACAGTTTGTTTAGCTGATTTACTGCTTTAAGGTATGTATGTTAATAAATATCATGAGTTAAAGCAGTAAAACATGTAGTTTAAAGCAGTAAAACATGAGTTAAAAAAGTAGTAAAGCAGTAAACAAAAGCATACTAATTCCCTTTTGGTGTTAGGTAACACCTCTATTGATTTAACTGATTTACTGCTTTAAGTAATGTAATGTTAATAAATATACTGAGTTAAAGCAGTTAAAGCATATGAGTTTAAAGCATAAAACAGTAAAACAAAACATACTATACCCTTTGGTGTTAGGTTAACACCTCCTTTGATTTAAACTGATTACTGTTTTAAGGTATGATAAAGTATATTTTTTTAAATAAAATTTCGTACAGAATTGTAGTAAACAATGAAATTTATTTAGTAGTATATTTTGAAAAAGAAAATTCTTTGATAGTTACATTGATATCATATTTTTCTGTTCGCGAATGCGTAATATTGCGCCTGCGGGCGCACGCGCGGCGGTTACGCGAAATATTGCGCCTGCGGGCGCACGCGCGCGGCGGGACGGTTTCGCGGCGGGGTTCACCTGCGGACGCGGACTCTGAAGCGTTTGCGGTCACTGGCACTGACTTCGATCAGTTGCGCCAGCTCATCGATTGTTTCATAGGCGACAGTAGTGGCGACCTCATAGTAGGAACATCCTAGCAACTTGTAATATAACACCAATCGATTCCTCATATCCTTTACCTAGGGGTAGACACCCCATATTTGGTTCGCCTATTTTACGCTCAGGGGAGCTGAAAGGGCTTGAAACAGTGCACTAGT
>JABUQX010052283.1:12500-67238 GCA_015478945.1 Trachelipus rathkii
TAGATATATAATATATATAATATATATATATATTTATCGCCGTATATGTCCCTGCAAGACCAGCACCGTAACGCCTCACACCACACCGTCCCGCACCGCACCAAGCACCGGATGGAGTTTGCAAAATGGTATCTCTCGCAAACTCTGACACCCACGTTTAGGGGTGACGTAACCTTGTTGCAGACGAGGATACGTGACCGATATCACCCCCCAGAGGGGGTCCCTTTCCCAAACCTTGGATATTGACGTGGATAGATGAATTTTTGTATGCACCCTTATTTAAGGTGCTGGAGGGGGCGTGCTGGCTCGCTCCAGTAGGAAATGATCATGATCGATGAAACATGGTATAAGCCACTCTTCATATAAGCTACTCTCGATGCAGCCGAGGTTAAATAGTCATGCACCCCCTAGAGAGGATGCAGGCCCCCTCTATGAAGGAAATGACCGTAGAATCATGCAAACTCGGATTTAACACCCTGTCTTATAATGTATCTTCGCGAAGCCGGGTTTAACGTGGAACGCTCGCCTTTGCACGGGATGGGGCTATGTCCCCAAAATCCTTGGAAATTGACATAGAAGGTGAAACCTCAGTAATACACCTTTCTTAAAAGTGTAACATCGTCACACATGAGGTTGCGAGTGTCGCTCACGCTTAAAGAGTGTTGCCGGGCTGACAGACCAAAACCCTTAAAAAATTGGGAAAGAGTAAAAATAAAATTTGGAGACACCAGAGAAGCAGAGGATAAATAGGAACTGCACTCAGAAGAGCACGTGGCTGAGTTGACTCAAGGTTTATTTTCGGGGAAATACTATAACAATACTTTTAAAATTTTATATTATTTATTTTTTTATTAAAAATTTAAGTTTTTAAATTTCTGTTTATAATTTTTTTGTTTTATTTGCTTAAAACATTTTGTTTGTTAGCTAAATAAAAGTTATGCTTTAATGCATATTGAACTTTAAAAATTATGGCTTTTTACAATTACCCCTAAAGCATGTAATATCAGCTAATCAAGTAGAATCAAACCAACGCCACCCTGCGCTCCCCACCCACTTTGATATATTGATCTATTGATTCAATTCAATTTTTTTTATGAAAAAAAAAAAATTTTCGTTTTATTTTTTATGTTTATACACTAAAATAAACTTTGCATTTTTTACACACCCTAAAGCAGTAAATCAGTAATCAAGACTACTAACCTACCCTCCTCACCCTCATCCATGATCTATTGAACTATTGATCTATTAATCTATTGATTCAAGCATATTTTTTATAACATAATACCTAAAAATTTATGTTTATTTTATTTTTTGTTTAAAAAATGTATACTTTTTAACACATCCTAAAGGCAGTAATATCTAGTTAAATCTTCGGAGGGACTAATTATTACTTGTCACAAAACACCTACGGAGTGATTTCCTCTCACACATATCTGTCCATGCATTTTCAAGGTATTGCCGTGATTCTAAAAAGGCAAAATAAACAGAAAAGTAGCAACTAATATAGTGATTACATAGTCATATATTTTTTACTAAAAATTTTTGGCTTTGGTATTAAATTCACAACTCGACATTTGAGAAGACTAGTCAATAAAAGTACGATAAATGCAATAAATAAACCACCCTCAAGCAGCACCTTCCTTTGGCCCATTTATGACTTTTGATCGTATTATGCTATTGATTAAACGTCATATTTTGAAATAATGTAACACAAAAACATTTATTCCTTTAGAATTGACATTCCTTAAAAAACTTGTACTTTTTACATACCCTAAAGCCTTAAATCAGTGATTCAGTAAATCAAACCACCATTCCACAACTCCCACACATCTATGATCTATTGATGTATTGGTCTATTGATCTTTTTGATCTATTGATTCAATTCATATTTTGTAGAACATAACACAGAAACTTTTTATTTATTTTTTTTTTTGTTAATCATTTTGTTTTTACTAAAATTTTTATTCTTTTCATCGTTTATAACTTAAAAAAACATGTTTTACTTGTTACATCCCTAACAAACAGTAAAATCAGCAAATCACGTGAATCATATCACCAACTCCATCTTCCTCTACCTCTGTCCGCCTCCAATGATCTATGGTCTTTTGGTCTATTGTTTCATAATCACATTTCTTTTGAACTTGTAAAAACAATAACATTATTATAAATCAATTCTTTATACACTGAACAAGGAAAACACATGCTAACGTAACAAAGTTTTCACATTAATAAAAGCAAAACATAGCATTACCTAACTAAAAAATGTGCCATCGACAAAATCTAAACATACCTTATCTACGAATAAACTGCTTTAACATTAACAAAGTTTCACACTTATCATTATTAAAGTAACTACATAACATACAAAAACGTAACCTATTCACACTTTTCAAGCATATTTCTAACATATCAATGTTAACATTAACATGGTAATATTAACACAAATGTATCATAACTTTTGAGTCTAATGAGTACGATCAACAAATATATGACTTGAACGGAAAAGGTTAACATTAAAAATCTTGAAGCTGTTAACCTGAAAGCTAAAGATAAATATAAAACGACAAACCCTTTAACCACCTTACGCCACAAAATAAACTAACTACATTAACAATTCCATACTAAAAACAGTAAAGTACTAACACTGCTTACCAAAACGTGAACCTATTCACCACTTTTTTTTCAAGCATCTCTACTTATCAATGTTTTATTTCTCAATTAATGGGGTGTTGTCAATCAATAAATTATCGATACATATCGGATTATCCATACAGATAATCGATAATAATTTATTTTACGGTAACAGCTAATATTTTAACATAAATTCAATAACAACGTTAAATGAAACTCATCCTAATTCACATCTCACAATTGCAAAGACATAACAAAGTTTAATCTAAACATAACATAGAAAATAATGTACAAAAGTTTTATCCAAACATAAACATAAAAATAAGTTTGTGAATAAAGTATCCATAGTAAAGTGTAAATGGATTTCACTGATATTAAAGCAGTTAAATCAATACAATCATTAATTCAAACCATTTTTGAATGTGTATCGGTTTGATCTTTACATAGATTGTTTTATTTCTATTGTGGCGGAGTGTGTGGTATTTGATCCTTTCTCAGCTGAGTCTTTAAGAGTGTAAAAATTCTTTTTTAAACCCAATAAAATAAAATAAACAAAAGTTTTGTATATGTGAAACATTACGAATTCAATCAAAGGAATCAATGATCATAGTTTTTATAAGCCGGATGGGTGAGGAGGGTAGGGTAATGGGTGATTTTACTGATTACTGGCCTTTTAGGTGTGTAAAAATGCAAGTTTTTTTTAGTTATAAACATAATAAAATAAAAACGAATTGTGTATGTCATACACAACGAACAAATATGAATTGATATAGTAGATCAATAATTATAGGGTGGGAAAAAGCCGCAGTGTGGGTGGTTGATTACTGATTAGCTGATTTACTGCTTTTAGGGTATGTAAAACGCAAAATTTTAAAGTTATATAGCATAAAAAAATTTTTTTTAGTAAACCATAATTTTAAGAAATAAAAAAAAGAAACTTAAATTAAAAACTTAATTTTTAATAAAAATATTAATCGTAAAAGATTTTTATTCGAAAATAAGACCTGAGTCCACTCAAGACCGTCTACTCTCGCCTCGGCGAGTCCCTGCTTTGACCTGAGGCGCTCTGTGTCTCCAATTAATAGCTTGTTTCTCGTTTCATTTTTTAAGTTTTGGGCTCACCCAACACTCTTTAAGCGTACGACACGCACCTCATCGGTGACGATGTTACATTTTAATCATAACAGCTGCGAATAATGATCTATCTGTGCACACGATTAATACAATTACCGTTACCCATTCCATAACTAATAGTGACTTCCAAGATGGGACATACAGAGCACTCGAGCAATGTATCACTCAAAATAAGCGTCAGATGCACGCTATTAACCCGCTCGCCGAAGATAATATAGAAGGGTGGAGTTAAGAGAATGGCCGATAAAGGTTACCCATTGAAATGGCTTGTATAATCAGAGTACCTTCCATTCTTACAATTGATGGGGTCTCATCTGCGCAAATACACAGACTACTCATGATTGGAGAGAGGCGCACTGAAGCAGTTGATGCCTTGACTATAGCTACACACCTCGGCTAGCAATGAGAGTAGCTTATCAAGAAGTAACCTATACAGTAACGCTCGTCCCCGCACTCACTGACCACCTTCATTCCACTCTCAGCAGACTATCTCAGAGAAAGTAACCATCATCTCTCCTATATCGATCTATTATGTATGTTGTATTGAGATAAGCACCTCATTGCGACCACCCATTATTTTTCAATGATCACTCTTGATATCTGAGTAGGATATATATATCACATACACATATCACCACCACTATAGTCTATTACTATATACACTTGATGAGCACAGCGAATAGCACTGAAGACCGAGCTCACAAAGAGTTCAAACTGATCAATTAAGACTGAGCATATATGCCAACAACCTTGAACACTAACAATATAGGTAATGGTAGATAGTTGAAACGAGCTACACAGCTATTATTCACTCCTCGCTGACGTACACTCAACTAATTAACCATCAGCGAACATTTATACATGACACTTCAATATTAAATAATCACCGTACACAGGAGAAGATAGATCCCTCTCACAATGCTGTCACCTACAGAACGCGTGAAACCGATGAAGTCTACACAATGACTATCTTACAACTTTATATAGATAACTATTTCATTCCTGTGTAGTGCACTCAATAGTTCTCTTCAGGCTCACATTATAATCCTTCAGTACGTGAGAGCTACATATGTATTATGCGAAAGATATACTCGGCGTAAAGCGCGAGAATACACCTTTTACCGTAATAGATATTGTTATACATAAAGTTCTAACAATGTACGCTTGAGCTGAGAGATATGACACGAACTGCGAGACGAAAAAATATTTCGTCGAAACATAATGCTAAATAGACTGCAACTATCATTACAGTCCTCGTTTTGAGTGTATATACATAGGATATCCTGAACATAGAGATAGTATGAGTGATACAGGACGAAAAACCTACCATGACTGCACCCCTTCACGTGAAAGAGTTATTATAAAATCACCATACATTCTAAAATTGTGATCACACTAGCTCTTTCAGATCTATCAAACGGTATTAATAGTAGCTACCACCACGAATCGATACAAAGTCAGATGAACACCCCGAGTCACCACATACTTTGAGTTCTAGCTCAACATCTCCAATAGTCATATATATTCTGCTCTATAATACAAATAATTTAACTTATAATTATGTAAACACATATTGAGGTGAGAAAGTTCCTTGATATTTGACAAGAGAGACCACTGAGTATGATATTATTAAAAACAGAAATTGTCCCCACTTTATTGTAATATCGTGAGAAAGAAATAATATCAGAGCACAATACTAATTGCGATTACATTAATAAATGTCACTCACCTATTGAAATAGTCATAAATATAAGATCATTTACTGTAACACTTATAAACAACTCACGAGCAATCTCACATTAGCTACGAAGATATAATAGAGCAATGAATTCTCTGGTACCGAGTAATACTCAAGTCATACGATGCGGACACAAAAGAGAACTTGGTAGTAAACTCATTGCAAAGTTAACTCATACCCAAGTCTACCAATACATCATGAGAGCGCGAATCTAACACGAAAGTAAGAATAGAAACCTCACCATCACTCCAAATTTTACTCTACTGTCTCTCATTAACAAACAGCTAGAGTATCAAGTTTAGTACACAATATGTAATGATAACGATATTAGAAAATAAATGAGAATGCCTTGAGAGGCAAACGTATGTGATTATGTCATTATGAAACGAATGTTATACAAGTAAACATCACACTGCACGAGAGAGTACTTAAATCGTTAACTAATGGTGGCTCGAGCCATTAAATGACTCTAACTAATATATAGATACAGTTTACCACACCCTATTTTTTGATTCAACTCTTTCTTAGACGGAACAAACAACAAGATCTAGACGATTCTATCCAGGCATGGAATTTCAAATGTTTCAGTACACACTATTGTCATATAGCTTCTCGCCCATCATCATTTACCTGTATTTAATACTAGCATAAAAGAGATAACATACACCACTCACAATCATCAAGTCTTCTTGCACCAGAGTAAATTCTAATATTATTCAGAAGCAGCTAAAGACACTCTCCCTATGTATCAAACAAATACATCTTAATTAAGAGGTGACAAATGACTAATCACATGAATACAGCATCGTTGAACATAAATGACCTTAGGATTATGACTATCTATTTTATCTTCAAAGTTGTTCCTGACATATACAAGATTTACCACTTATATGTAAGAATATGAGAAGATAACACTATTAGCATCAATATATCAGACTACATAATGTCATCTTGATCATAACTATCCAATAAGAATAATAGCAAATAATATCCGTGTGATCAAAATACTATGTTAAGCGTGATTCAAACAGATAAGAGAGCCATATAACCTCAAAGACCTTGTATCCACCACATTCTTATTAAATCTGGTGTTTTTATTACCTACGCCACATACAAATTGGCCCTTTTCATTCCAGATCGCCGACAGGATGATCTCACGGTTGATAGACCAAAGGGGATGCCTCGTCGGTCATGCGGACAATGGAGGGTCCTAGTATAGGGATCAGAATAAGTATAGAGTGAAGGAGAAAATTATTTATCTTTCTTTTAAATCCCACTCTTTTAGGTTCTAAAATTAGTAAGAATATAGAGAGCACATGCCAAGAGTTTACATGATATTTGCGCTATGAAACTAGATAAAACAGAGTAACAGACCTATTCCAGTAGCAGAGATACAACAGATGGCCTTTTGCACCTACACAACACTTATTCTTTACAAATACATTAATCATAGCGAATATATAATCTGACCGCGTGAGCAGAATATGAATCATTAAATGGAAAAACACTACTCCACTCAGGCACCTTTTTACTTTTTGACTAGAAACCTCGTGAGAGGACTCTAAGATCACAAGAGAAAGCCCTATCTCATATTAAAGCTGTTTTTTGCGTAACGCTTTCTAAATCCCGAGCTCTGTCATTTATTCTGTTTCGTGATATTCTAGATTTTATCTTTATTATTATTATTATTATTGATATTATATTTAATTCATTATATCATTATTATTAAATTATAGATATTATTCTTTTAGTCTCATCTCTGTTCTTGAGAAACTGGTAAACGTAAATAATACGGAAGCATTAATTTGCTAATCTTACTTTATTATTATCTATTCATATGGAAGAGGACTGTGGATCAATGTATGAAAAAGCACACTGTTATTCACACAACTACATGATATGTGAGTCTCCAAAGTTGTGAGTTTATCTACATTTAAATCCATATTTATGTGGATTTTATAATTAGTTATTGTATGTATTACTAAGTAAGTCTCTATGTATCGATTAATATAATATAAGTGTGGATAATCATTATTAGTCATCTGCATCTCAACAATTTGCAAACACTCATTGTTCTTATCTGAATTCCAGTGATTAATTTTAATGATAATAATAATGATGATGCAGATGATGATATGTAAACCTTTTCAATTGAGCCGTTAAGAAATTTTTGAATCCCAAAAGTATTTTGCTTGTCGGAGCCAATTTTAAAATGATATTTTCTAATATCAAATAAAATTAGAAAAAAAAAGTTACCACATTATTTGCCACCTTCTTGTAAACAAACCTGAACCTCATGTAAGGAGGTTTGGCCCGCCATCGGGTATTTAATATTTTTGTTTTCTAGGGGTATGGAAAAAGTATTTGGAAGCGTAAAATAATAAATACTGAAAAAAATCATTCACGGCATTTATTTCAAGTAAATACCTAAATGTATATCTAAAAAGCCCAGCAACAGAAAAATAGACGTTAATCCTATTCAGCTCAGCCTTGACATGCCACGTATGACAACTGAGAACCTGGAATAATCGTGACTGTACGATACAAAGTATGATTATTAAGACTATAGCGACGAGGAAATTACATCAGAATATAAAGAAATTCACAGCTTAGGACTAATACATAAATCTAGGAATAACATAATGAGGAGGCATAACTGTCTAGTCAGTTTCATATAATCCAACAAACTCACTAATACCCTTAATTGCGAAACCGTATAACGTAATCGTTTTACTAACTAATCTTATTAATTTATTATGCCTAAGTTTAGCAATGAGAGCAAATTTAACATCGACTGAGGATTCCCGCAACTTACTTAGAGATCACCTTCCAATAGCTTAAGATTTGCTTGAAGTAAATCTATGTCTTGCGTAGGGGAGGTGCTAAACAGAGCAGATATTGAGGTAAGATGGAATTGTTCCTTTGACAGATATTCTCACACGATAGCACCGATGATGTGGTTCTGCGAGTCTCACATCTCGTAGGGAGGATTGGATCTCTTCACAGCAATTAGGTGAGGGCTTCATGCTTCGAAATTTGTTCAAGTGAGTCTATTAGAGAAGTTGAGCAGAGTATATTCATATTGATGTATCGGAGTAGAAGCGCTATTTTACGATTACGATGAGCAGTTTATATGTGAAAACTCCATAGTATGAAGTTAAACCACTAGGATGATATAGCCCATACGCATATAGTGGAGTGAGAGCATAGAACGATATTTCTAGTCGTCAAGATGATAAGAACAAAGACTAACATGAGTACGTAGATTTTACCCCAATTAATTCGTAGAGGTCAGTGGTAGAGGTGAGTAGGTTTACCGTTCTTGTCAGTGATGAACTCAGGGGTGGATGTTGCTTTATTTGAGATCCTCACACTGAGAGCAGTGAGTTATTTCTTTCCTTTCTCTATAATGTACCTATTACACTTCTTCCGTCACATCGAGTTATATGTAATTTTCTTTCAGGTTTCGAGTATGTCTTATTGCTCAAGCTCCACACCGCTCACTTAAGCACCATTTGTTGTGATTGAGATTGTGAAAACATAACCCACTATCTTATTACTACAGCTATCCCCCACATATTGCACGACACTCACTTATCTAATATACTGACATTACAATTTTGCCAACATAAATAATCACAAAGAATAATATAATAATACTCCCTACCATAATACCTATCACAATAGATCACAATACAATGAGCTAGTAAATAGAATATAGAAGTAAGTAAAATAGATCACTAATTCAAGAGTAACCCAATTATACAAAGAACCTAAATATATCACCGATAATATGCGAAATACCAAGAAACCAAAGCGATGAATAATATAATAAGTATTAATAGAAATACTAAGATAAGACAGAATAATACATATAATAATCCAGTAGAGAGATATATATGAATATGAATAAGATAGATAATATATAATGCGATGTAAGTCGCAGGAAGATAAAGTCACGTGTTTAATGACCAAAGAGAGAAAATTTAATACATATAATAAACTTGTATTACACTTAAGACTAAAAAAATAACATAATTAATAAATAAAGTAAAACAATACACCCTCTCAACCATCCAATCAGAGAGTCAAAAGGAAAAGAGAGATATATAAATATCAACAAGTAACACATCAAATAATAATGAAACTCACTATTATCAATAATAACTCACAATAATATCAGCTATGAATAGAATATATTTCAGTATAATATCATATAATACAGTGAGATCACTACGAGGAAATGAGAATTATTCAATACAGAGATACATAATGCCACGACAAAACTAAAGTTAGAAAAATAATATAATAATAATAATAAATAATAAATAATAATAATAAATACGGGAACCTTTTAATGAGATGAAAATTCCATTAACATAAAAATAATCATTACTCACACCAGAGAAAAATAAGAATTCATAGTCACCAAATATGTCCTACTTGAAGTAAAATAATGAATTGGAGATCAAACTAATTCAATAAAATTTAACCAATCAATAATACTATGAGTGAATGTAAGAAATACACAATAATAAGATAGAACATTTGCATATTAATCAGTAGATTGAATAAAAACAGTGACCACTGCTTACAAGCAGTAAAAGCCTACCACCCTCACAGTTAAATGTAGTCTTCCTCTGGTCTAACCACCATAACCAGATTTTGCTACTTTAACGTAACACTCCGACTTATGAATATATTCAGTATAAGCACGTTTTTTCTATAATCAGGCTACTATTAATTGGACACTACTATAATGTAGATGGATCAGAGTATGCTTATGGGTCGTCTGATATATGTCTTTATAATTATCACAGAATAATTGCGCTAGGTAGGCGTTAATTCGTGTGATTTATATGAATAATACGTAGGTTTAAAGTTTAAACATTGTATTGAACGAGGCAAGTTTAGAGTTATCATGTCTAATGTCATAATATCATATTGCAGACTTGATGTTAAATATTTGATTTGTTGAATTAAATGACACTATATGAT
This sequence comes from Trachelipus rathkii, assembly GCA_015478945.1. NCBI lineage: Eukaryota > Metazoa > Arthropoda > Malacostraca > Isopoda > Trachelipodidae > Trachelipus > Trachelipus rathkii. The sequence continues at coordinate 23,002 of JABUQX010052283.1, forward strand.
GAATGTGTAGATTCATTAGCAATGACGTCTCGAATCTCTCTGACTGATACCTTTCTCGATCACCCTGGTGTATATCTATTTTTTAAGGAATTTCGTATATCACAGTAATATATTTTTTTTTCTGAGTTCTAGCTTTAGTGATAGACTCATAGTTGATATGATGTGGAGGAAAAACACTCCACTGGATTATAGTGTTTATGCTATATATAGATTGTTTAGTGATATTTGTATGAGGGTTAAGGTAGAGAATATTATTCCTTCTAGTACAATATAAGTTAAATAGCTTATAATACACTTTCAACTTAAATGATTATAGATATCTTGTATGTTATATTTCTGACCAGAGAGTTTGAGTTCAAAGTGTTAAAGTCAGTTGTCTTAGGAGTAATAAGTTTTTTTTTTTTCCAGTGATTATCAGGGCAATTACAAAATGTGAACACTGCAATGTTTTAATTGAGGGAACAAGTAGATTTATGGAACATTATACTACATACTCGTATATATAAATATACTCATATTTGTATAGATTAGTATTATATTTATATTAAAATAAACATATGGGTTTATGAATTAATAATAAATTATTTTTATTATATCAATAGTAATTTAAGATCACTATAGTGAGTATCGGTTTAGACTACTTTAATGTTCCTTTAAGCTAACCCTTGAGCGATATTGGGAGCCGTTATAGAATGATTGGTGTTGGAGTCGTGAACTTAATTGGCATAGCAGTAAGTTTTATCCATTTATATATATTCTGATTTATTTATTTATTTTTTTACTACAATATAAAAAAACCATTTAATGATGATATACTGATTTTTAGCTCCAGACGAAGGGACATATAAACAGCTAATTATTATATTATAATAAATAAAAAATATCAAAAACAACAAAAAGAAAAATGAAAAACCTTTTTTCATTATAATAGAAAATAATAATTACTAAAATAAGTAATAGTAAACTCTAAGTATAAAGTTAAGAATCTTCAAGTAAGTAAGTAAGCTAAATATATATAAGTATTTAATAAGAATATTGTATTTTATATAATAAAATCAAAAATATACTACAATACAAGTTATTAAGATGAGTTAAATAAAACTTAGAATAGTTAAGCATTTAGGTAGTTTTAATATTATTAATATAATCTTCATAGACTTTGATGAAAATATAATAATTTAATAGTAAATTACTAATTAAGTTTAAAATGAGCAAACAATTTTGCTTATTAGTATACTTCAAATTCAATTTAAAAATTTTATAATTACATTTATTATAATGTATAAGAAGCTGAAATTTATTTATCTGTAAAATCAATGAGACAATGTCAATAATGATATATATAATATTTCAGAAATGGAATTCGAGAAATCGATATACTTTAGTTTTTCATATTCGTTCGTGCAGATACTTTTTCGCTAATTCCCTAAATATAGGTACTCTTTTCAATATTAAAGATTGTATTCAATCCGCGAATATTCTGCCTATGGTGGTTTTATACGTATAACTCAGAGAGGAGAAGTAAGTTTTATTATATGAAAGGATATATTGATAATTACTACATCAGTTATTTCATATAATATAATAGTCCACTACAGACGTAAAGATAATAACACGTATATAAAACAACCAAATTTAGTGATACTAACAATCAAATACACTTTACCTTCACATTACCTTAACATTATTCAGAGCTGGTAATCTTCTCTGAATGTTTAGGATCCATTTAATAATATATATATATATATATATATATTATATATATTATAGTATATATAAATATATTAGTATAATATAATATATATATCTAAGGGTCGTCACCATTTGGATATATATAAAAACTATGTGAATATGATTCACTTTTAAAAATTTATCTTGCTCAATATAGAAATATTAAATAAGTAAGCAAGAACAACTTTTTACCCAAGTTTTGCATTCAAGATAAAGTAAACGAGCTTAGACTTTTTGAGTTCGGAGGTGACGTCCTCGAACATTCCTTTTATTGGTAACGGTAACTAACCAATAAAACAAGTTTAAAAGCTACTCATTAGGTAAAAAAATTAACTATCTTAGAAACTACGCTATCTATACATCAACCCTACTTCATTATACCTACTGTATATGAGAATCTAAAATATATAAGAGTACTAAATTATATAATAGGCTAATATACTTACACGCTAACTATATAATACTAACTTTAGGGATAGCCTTACGAATAGTTTGTATTAATTGAGATAATTCCAAACAAGTACTATCCTATAAGTAGTGCATACTCCAATAATATATTAATATAATCTATTAATATAATTGTGATGTAATCTCGGGCTATTAGTTAAATTATAATCGAAAACTTTTCCTATTATATATATTTTTGTTCTCAATTCCAGAAACATTTTACGAAATTTTTTGTCTCCAAATACAATGCTTCACGTCAATATACTAACTCCCAACTTTACATCACTCTATACTATATTCCTTTACCCTTCATTCTGTAAATTGAAAACAAAGGAAACTATATGTTGAAGGATAGGCCGTTTCTATTTACACTATATACTAATAAACTATTCAACTGACATGACGCCTTTTCAGTCTAATTTACTCTTGGACTATTCATATCTGCCAGCTAGCTCCTTATAGAATATATATATAAATATTACCTATAATTAATTATAATACTTTATTATATTCGAGTGTTTTTAACTTTCTTTATATAACGTATACACAGAATACATTCTTTCACATTCACCTCAATTATCATTCCTTTTCCTTCGTCTCACCAATTCCAAACCTCTTCATTCGACCTCACAAAACAATACTATATTTTATCTTTGTGAATTTACGGTCAACGGTAAATTACACCCTATACTAAATATAGATATTATCGGCATTCATCAACTCATTCCTGTCACATTATATATATAAGAAGTTACCAATCATAGGCAGTATATGCCTCAATATCCCAAGTATTAGGCTTTCTTTTGATGAATACAAGTCTGAGTTATTTGTTAGCACTCATCCTAAAATTTATTACTACAATGAGTTTTTTACCTGCCGCAAATGCAGAGTACAAATAAACTGTAAGAAAAACATCACATATATACATGCTCACTACATAGGTAATCATCATCACTCTCTATTATAATCTTTTTCAGAAAATAACTAGGGTTTATCTAAATTCGGCTAAATGTATAGTAATGAAAACCCAATACCCAATATTAACATATACATTGATGTATGACTATTGATTTTTTACTTAATTCTCATCATGGAAGTTAGCATTTCATAATAGTTGGTCGTTTATAATGATATTTCAATTCAATAAATTACCTATAAAACCATAGTACGAATAAAGAACATTCACCCAAAAGGATTCTCAACCACACTGCAATGTCAGAAATGGAGTTCGTCTTGACTCTAAGTTATTCTCATGTACTAATAATATATATTTCATATCACATTATATTATTATTACCTTAACATCTACCTCTGTTCATAATTTTATTATATTCCTCAGAAAAAGTTTTTCACAAAGCTACCTGAAGGAGCCTTTGAAAACGATAAAGGTTAGACAGAGTCAAAATAAAATTAAATTATGCACCCTTTATTTTAAACTAGTATATCCGTATATTTATTCCACACATGTAAATTATCGATTACCATCCTAAATCGAGAGTAGAGGAACTCAGGAAAACTATCATCTACCTTGCGAGGTGATGTTCATTAGTATAATCATATAGCGTTATCTATCGTTTGGACTAATATAGGACTAATACACCTTTGTAGGAAGTGCATACTCAGTAGTTTATTAATCGAATCCAGTATACTGATAAGACATCCCACTTCAGGGCAATCTAAATCTATCTATAATGTTCGTATATTCAGTACTAACTAAACCTTGAAAGAATGACATCCATTCTAAGGAATTAATAGTGTTACGGTTCAGTTAGATCTGTGTACTAACTCGATGTTCACCAATCATATCCAGCCCAGAGACTATATTCACATTATATCACTATATCGACCATCTAAATGATCCTCTATCCAATGACTCGAGCCATTACTTGTCGGACTTAGAAGCTTATTATATAATGATACTTACATATAAACTTTATCAAACATTGTAATAACTTATCTATTAGGTAGTAAAAGATCACTTGCGTGTCCACATAAAGTTGGTGTCAGCGTGTTATGTTCGCAGATACTAAATGTATCGGTCGTGAGTGAGCTAACACATAGTTTATTCAACCCACCTTCTAATCATGCGACTAGCACTATCAAATCTAAGCCAGTAGGTCCCTTATTACGCTTCAATTATCGTGACTAGTATATCTCCAATATGAGAAGGTTGAAGAAAAACCGCGTCTCTCCACACTAGAACGATAAACTATAGAACTAACGCGGGAGATTCTCCCGTATATCGTTCTCAATGAAAATTAACGACTCATAGAAATCGTAACTCGTTGGAATATCAAAAGAGGAGAAAGATTTCTTCAAGTCACGTTTCTGCAGAGACATGCACGACAAGATCGCAGATACTCATGGCACTAGACAAGACTGCAACGCAGCCTCAGTCACTTGCATCTATAGTTCTGCAGCAGTCAGGTAAAATACGCATACATACCTTGCAGAATAGCTCCGAGCTTAGACATCCGGAGTGCTTATTGGCAAGACCTCATTCGCCGTTCTATGATGCTATACGACCACCCATGCGAATTACGATATATCTAACGCTGCTTTCTCACCGCTATGAGTGTTGACCCTACGTTATTAAATGTCGAGAACCGAGCTGCACTAGTCGTATAGAGAACAGAATTAGACGATGATATGAGTGCACACCACTGATATAGTGTGTACTATGTGATCTGTGCTGACAGAGAAATAGTATATAAACGTACATCATAGAGGCTGAGAGTTGATTATCTAACTTAAGATATTGCCTGTACTAAACTGAGTATCAATCTTACAATATTTGCTGGATGATACCTTATATTGCGTTGTCAATGCCTGGCTGTTTTATACCAAGAGGTCATGTAAAGCAATAGAGAAGGAGTGAGAGTATAAACTCATTAAATTAGCCTAACTATTTCGATTCACCGAAGTGGGCAGAACGCCCTTACTGAACCTCATATAGGCTTATAGGGATTACACAACAACAATATGTATGGTATATAGAGTCCAAGCAGTATATACAGGAAAAAATAGAGAACCAAAGACTTGGCGCTAGTCTAGCAGTGTTAATGTATACATATATAATGGAGAAGCCAAAGAAGAGGAAAATGAGAAACCCAAGCTACACACCAGGCGAATATATTAGCTCACTTTTTGCGTACATGAGTCTACGATATCAGTATGACACGTAGTCTCATAGCCAATGTTTACCAAAAGGAAGGAATACGATGCAAATCTTTACATTAAATCATTCAACCGACAATGTAGCCATCTGTGAGAAATGGCAAAGTATTTTCCAGTGTACATGATCTGTCTAGGACAACTCAACGTATCGTGTAATCAAATACTATATTAATTATACTTAAGCATTGAGTCTAGTTTTTCCTCACCCTCTCTCTATCTCTGCGTATATATATATTAATTATTATATATATATAGTATATATATATATATATAATTATATATATATATATCCATACGACATTAGCTTATCTTAATAGTATATAATATATATATATAATAGATATGAGTATATACGTATCAAATATATATATATATATTATATATATAATGTATATATAATTATATATATATTATTATTAATTATATTTATATAAATATATATATATATATATATGTAATATTATATATATAATATAATATATATATAATTATATATATATAATATATATTAATAAATTATATAAAAGCGACATTATATTTCTTCATGAAGTCAAATTATTCCTTATACATTTAATTAATATGATGAATAATAATAATATTCTGGTTGGAAACAAGCTCGAGGGCAGAGTGAACGAGTTATTCTATCATTATAATATATATATCTAACTCTATGAGTATAGGAACAAAATATGCTGTAGAGAGGTCAATTAATAAATATCTCTTAAGGTTTTTAGTAATTTTATTAATATAATAATAATATTGTGGTATGAGTGTATAGACTGATAAAATAATTAACTATACTGAAGCAAATTACTATATTATAGTAATAGTAGTTATTATATATATAAAATTATTCTTACACATATAAGTATATGTTGTACCAATTACATTGTAAAATATCTATAAAATACAATACATTGAAAAAGGTGTAGCGATAATTATGAAATATGAATTATATAATTAATCATTTAATAAATCGATAGTTATGTTTATTTTATACAGCGTTAAATTGTTATATTATGTGTTAATTATTATTTTATCCTAAATTTTCCTTTTATAATATGACAAATAGGCTTATTTTTAAACTGTCAAAATTTGTTTGCATGTTTATATAACAGCACACAAATAATAATAAATTGGATTAATTATGATAACTTATATAGATAGTATTTATATTATACCAACTCCTTGATAAGTTATATCACTTATTATCTCAAAATGAATAAGAATGTGATAATCGTGTATCATATATTTTATTAATATATATGAATATAATATTATAATATTAATATATTATATATATATATATATATATATTAATTATATATTATATATATTATTATATATATATATATTATAGATATATAATTAATGATAAACTACATAAAAAATTATAATATTACTTGTTTTGACTTTATTATTAATTAGTATAATAATTTAAACTGTTTTGCTATAATATAGAAAAAAATAATAATTTAGAAATTAACAATCTTGTGCAAATAAATTAATAAAAATAATATAAATTAATTAAACGATTGATTTATAATTTATTATATAAATAAATCATATAAATAATTCACTCTACAAACCCTTAATATAATTATATGTATAAATAATAATAATTTAATATAATTGAATATTAAGTATTAATAATAATAAATATATAATAATATAAGATAACTAATTAACATATAAATAATTAATTATTGTCAATAATGAAATATCAATAATATCTAATAACAATAATACATAAAATAATGAAAGTAGGTATCCAATATGGATCGAGTTTTTCAATAATAATATAATATATTAATATTAAATATATATATATAATATATATATAATAATATATATATTATTAAGTATATATATAATATAATAATATAATAGTGTAATATAAAAATATATTCTATAATATTAATAGTAATATGAGGAGTTTATATATTATAGAGTGATAGATGATTGATTAATATTTATATTATATATATAAATATCATATATTTATATATATATATATACTTATAATATATATATATATTATATAATAATTTATATAGCCTAATTATATATATAGTATAATAGAGATAATTAAATATATATATTATCATATTATATTACTTATATATAAATATATATATATTTAATTGAAATTAAGTAATAATTATTATATATTCCTTTATTTTATACTAATATACATTATATTATTAGTACGAATACAGAGAATAAATATATATATATAATTATAATGCTAATAAAATGAGTAATAAATAACCACCATTTGAGTGAGTACTAGTAGTGAGAACCTAGCAAAACTATAGAGTATTATATTCAAGAAGTCTACCGTAGTATCACCGCTATAGGTATGACCTGCTACTGCGTATAATACAGTCACGCACGGTACTAGTAGTGACCGACTACTAGATACGTGTAGCTGCACCAGTACAGGTCATGACTCACATATATATTATACCGCGTTATTAACGTAGCCGTAACCGAGACGTAGCTAGTCACGTAATATAACGCAAATATTAATAATATAGATTAATTATATATTAATATAATATATTAAGGTTGATGGACTCAGCACGACAGAAGTCATTCGAGTGGCGACTGAGTGGTAGCTGAGCGGGTTACGTTTGTCACCTTAGTGGTAAAGAAGATATATCTAGACCTCAGAGAGTAAACTAACATATCGGGTATTCTCTAATATAACTTACTAGAAGTGAATAGCTCACCTCAATTTATAGGACTGTTATACGAAATTTATATTCTATAACAGCGACTTAGTTTAGTATAGCAGAAATTTATACTGTATATTGAATTATAATCAAGTATAATAGGTGAGCATTAAATACTAATAGTGATATTAATATAACATCACTACATCTTCAATAATCCCTCTAACTCATCATCTATCCATTAAGCTACATAACTACAAAATAAAGTAGTACAATACTATAAAAAACACTTTAATACTACCATAGCAGATCAGATTATTTCTCTATACTTAAGCTTCAAACATATCGTCACAGCACACAAGTACACTCCTAGGATTATGTCCCCAAAGCTCTAGACTAATACTCACCACTGAATATAAATGTTGGATATTATCGTGACCTTATCGGTTCTCCAGAAGACAATGTAGGTCTTCGGGAGTGTACCTCACCACAGATAAACTTTAGCTATCATCTACCTACTCATATGCGTATATATAGATGTGAGGCAACTCGAATACGGAGGTTTAGGAACAAAAACAATAAAATTAACTTATTAACCACATCACCTCACTAACCTTGAGAATTTAGTAAACGAGTGAGTAAAACAAATATAGTAAACTAATACTAATTTATCAATAGGGGTAATTAATAACAGTTATAATCGTCTTCTGGTTCTGTTCTTATCTCTTTCATTCAATACCTGGGTACATCTACATCTTATAACCACCATCTTATTGCTTCTCGGGGTTCACTTTACTTCTCTCTATAAATATTTAAACTACATATATTTATTATATATATATATTTATAAATTATATATATTAATATATTAATAATAGTATTATATTAGTATAATTATGTATATATAAAATATGTAATATAAATATAGCGTATATAATATATATATATATAATATATATATATATACTATATATATATATATATATATATATATATAAACTTTTTATAAGAATGTAAGTATTTCTTATATAGAATTTTACATTTTGTTTCTACTGTCTATTTACTATCATTCACAAATTGTATTTATACTATGTTAATTCTTATATTTAGTAACTTTAGTACCAAAGGCAGTTACATTATTACATAGGTGAAGAGGAAGTAGAGTCTATTTAGTCTTGTGTATTTCATATGTCTATAACAGATCACAAAACATTGGAAATCATAAGTAATCAAGCGTTTTTTTTAAATTCATTTATTTTATAGGTTAAAAATTTCTCACCAGAAATGGTAAGTGGCAATATTTATCCAACTCTGACTCAGGAGTCTTTAACTTTTAAATAGGCTCTCGACTCCTTTTAATTATATATCATAAGGGAAGAAGTTTAATTCTATATAATATCATATGATAAATGCCAATATAATGTCTTCATAAAAGACATCAGAAAGATGAAAACAAAGCTTTGGTGATAAATTATCGTGTTTCTCTTGCGTGTGTATGAGCAACAAAATCGAAAAAAAATGCTCATCAACATTTTCAGGTCCTTAATACTTTTTTTTTATTTTTGTTAATTTTCCATTTTTCTTTTCTAAATAAATGAGAAAGCTATAAGATGTTGTAAATTCAGTAAAGGATTAACCATTAAAAAATATAATAACTTAGGGTATAAAATGGCCTTTGATACGTAAGAATAGAATTTTTCAATGCTCATTAAAAAAATCTTACATAGATAATATTAACATAAAAAATAAAATTCATAAAAAAATCTACAATTATGATGCAAATAATATTTAGTATTAAAAAATAATGCATAATAATAAAAATCAAACGCTCGAAGAGATCACAATAGTCTCTTATCGCTCACGCTCATCCAACTAAAAATTCTTTAAAATTAATAATTAATCTTATTCTTATTTGATTATAATTTGACTTTAGTTGTCGTTTAGATTTTTTTTTTGATGCGCTACCACCTAACCTCCTTAAGACAACTTTATAACCACTGAGGTTGATCAATTATATAATAACAGCTAAAAGAGATGAGATATATGTAACATATATGAACAAAAGATAAAGATGTTATATATTTTTTCTGTTCCAAAAGATAAATATAATCGAGTGTGGGCAAAAGTTATATCTCTTTATTATTCGATTACTTCGAGCAGGAAATGCGAGGTTATAAATATATGTTCGGAAAATGTATATAGATCTTAAGGTTAAGAATATTAGCACGTAGTTTACTTTTAGACCCATTAATTTACAATAGCATTATCATTTTTATTACACTGAATATATACAGTATAATTAAATAACTCTCGTATGAAATTGATTTTTCTAACATCAAGTCGCTTCTTTTTAATTATATATGTTTGTAACTTACTTTATCTAAATATCAACGGTATTTTGATTATCATCTTTTATATTTTTATTAATATATAAGTCCTGTTTCTTATCTTTTACTGTCTGTTTTCTATTCCCTGTAATTAAACCATCGACTAGAATCCTTGAACTGCATATATTACTAATTTATCCCCCTATTATATTGTATATCTTACTCAATTAAAATACATCAGATTAATTTGAATACAAGAAAGTAAATGAGCAAATTCATTCATTGTTTAAATCCGAGATGACACTGATGGCAAGTACAGGGGAGCACGCTCCTTCTGAAGTCTACATTATATATTTTCTCATCTCATAATATATTCTATAAGGAGTTATGTATACATGAATTCTTTATGTGGAGTTATTATTTTAAGTGATATATATACTTTATCCCAATATCAGGGTTATTTCTCGTATTTTTTTTATGATACATGTTATTAATTAAAAATTAAGCTCTTTATTAGAGACAAAGACAGAGTATGAAAATCTTAATAATAATAAATATATCACACTTCACCAACGGTCATTCGTTTATAATAATAGGTAAATAATATAATATAAGACTATTCGGTAATTGGAGCAAAGGTGCCCTGTGGTGTCGTGTATGAAAAATCCTCATAAATACCGTCATTTTTACTAGAAAACTGTGAGGGTAGTCTAGTAATCTGGTGGAGTGTGCATAGTAAGATGACAATCATAAGAGACACTAATATATAGTTATCTATCTTAAGAAAAGAAATTCATTTAAAATAAAAATTCTAATTCTTTTATAATTGTCAATGGAAATAATATACATTTTTCCCTTATCAAAAGTGTCATGCGAATACTGGCGTCCTATTAATTTATACTTTGAATACCAGGCGACTTCATAGATAATAGGGAGTTTACCTTCCGAGTCTATTTGTATTCGGGTTATTACATCAATTAAAACGATTGCATACATTTTTTATTAATACATAATAACAATAGGGGGAAGTTTATAATAAGTATCAATAATAATTATGGGAGTAATAGCAATATTTATATAGAGTGATATATATAATATCTCATTATTAGCTATTTTATATATAATGAATAATATATATTTTTTAGTATTTATTATCCTTTTCATTCATACAAATAATGTATATATATATAATCTCAAGAATGAGAACATTTCTTGAGTTATACTTTATTCTCTCGCATTGATGTGAGACAATAATTATAGACTCACATTCAAATATTAATAACGAGTAACCTTAATTAACACATATTATGCTAAATGATACAATTTAAATAACATCACCCATATTAATTCATGTTATCAAATATTTAATAACTCAATAATAATGTGAGGTCACGTTATATATGAGTGAGCAAGAAAGTAAGGTGTATAAAGATACTAAAAAATTCCAACTTACATATTACCTTATCGATCTGTTATTGCAGGTGATAGTTTATATATAATGTATACCAGAATCACTGTTAGTCTGATTGCTAAGATGCTACGTATCACGGAGTAGGAATTATTAGTTTTCGTTATCATGTCTTATAAATGAAGAGGTTATTGGATGAGCTGTGATTATCATGATGATAATACTGTTTGATTATGTTGATCGACTATGTCTGATATGTAATACCTGAGGTAGACATTAACACACAATTAGAGGGACTATTCGTTAGAGCTCATTTACCATTTTCTCGATATTTTAGCTATATATTACTTAGTAAAAAAATGTCACTACATTTTAAGTTACATTCCTCATCTATAAATTTTATAAATATACTCCTCTAATATATATATATACTTAATTACTTAGTTTGACATACTGCACACCACACTTTTAGCGCTTTGCATTACTATATGTCCTCGGTGAGTTTCTAGACTGAGCTCTAATATATAGATATCATCATGTATACTTATATAAATATGTAATTATCCTCGCCAACCTTTATATATTAAAGTATTATAATGCTGTTGTGATTTTTTTCCATCTTTTCCATGACTAAAAGTTTCAATTATTTAGTAGTATCATATTTGAGTTTGTATCTCTTATAAAAGCTTTTACGGGTATTGAGTAAATAATATATTAAAATAGAAAGATGTTCACTTATATTAATTACATCTATGTTAGTAATATTTAGTTTTCAATGATGTATATCTAATATAAATATTATGTAAATGATGGAACAATTTGGTGCGATGCAGGTAACTTAGCTAACGGAGTTGTATTGGAAATAGAGAATAAAATTGTTGAAGATATCCGGATGTTTGTTAGTATCATGGTCAAACAAAAGTCCATATCCAAAGCAGTATAGGCGCGTAATACCGGGTTCTTATCGATCCCAAATTTTTTTTTACGCTATTATATTATTATTTATTATCTATGGAATATATATATATAATATTTTTAATTTTATTTTTAAGTTATTTAATCAATTATTAACAATATGACATACACTTCGTCGCTCTAAAATATCCACTATTGCCATATTCACCCCAGAGTTGCACATCAAATTTTACATAATTTTATAATTTATATATAATTATAATCTACCTTATAATATCAACGAAAAAATATTAGATAGTAACTAGATAACTGTATACATATAAGATAGAGAGTGATTATCGTTTTAATTATCACATTTATTATATTCAGAATTAGTTTAGGTTAATTAAACTACCATCATAATAATATTTATTAATGAGTAAAAGAGATACTTACCTCGCATTCTCTTATAATTATTCATCTATTATATTATTAAACTTCAGTAACACTTGATTATACATCATATGTTAGGAAAACTCCATATACTGGTCCATTTGGGAATAAATAATATATATATGACTTTTGACGTAATTTTAATACTCTATATATTATTTTATTAGTTAGTTATTAATTGATTCATTTTTTTCTGTAATATATGTAAAATACATATATATTAAATTATAGTCAAATATAATTCGATAAGCAATCAAACTGATACATTAAAAAATAATTTATTAGTCGAGATAGAGAATTATATCTGAATTAAGTTATTATTTAATTATTATATATTGAATATTATAATTTAATTGACAATCGATTATAATTGATTGTCTCATTTTGCGCCATTGCGTAAATGGAGAATTTAATCAGATATCAGGTATAGATTATATAATATAATTAATAATTTATTTTAATATATCCTTATATATATTATATATGAATAAAATATACTTCAATCATTATTTATGCACCTCTCATGAGCTAAAAGTGGTTTGAGTATTATACTGATAAATAAGTTATAGGTATTATCTCATTTAATTATTAGAGACCTATTCAAAAAACTCTACGATCTTATCAACAACTAATTAATAAATATCCACGGATAACGCGTTAGAACACTTATCTGTAATTATAATAATTAATTTATTATAATAATTCAACTATTAATATTATCTCAGAAAAGTAGCCGTCCATTATTTATCAGCAACTAGGAGAAATAATAAATTTTACCTTACAGTTGTAATATATAATTTTGAAATATATCTTATCCTCTCATTTAAACTCACATTAATATAATTGAATATATTAGAGTCCACTGTATGTATTTTGATATATACTTTTATTCACCCCGTATAGCATCTACTAAAGGCAAGAATTAGAAATACAGTGTATGCGAAACGTAATATTAACAAGATTTAGATTTCTGGTTTACTTGAGAGTATATTAAAAGACTAATGAAAATAATTATTGGAGATGAGTGAGTAATGAGTAAGAAGCATCATTACCAAGGACATGATAGATATATCTACGATAATAGTAAGTTTTTTTAATATGACGTCCGTCTAATATTGATATTTGTGAAAGATAATACTTATATATTACAATATATTTAGTAACTTTGTGGGGAATAAAATAAATCACGTACACGACGACATTACATTTTTAAATTTCATTACAAGTAAATCTCTTCACTAACTATAGCATGGCGCTGTAGTAGTCGAATACTCAATATTTTCTTAGTAATATTAGAATTAATCTTCATTTATCCATACCACTCTTTATTATACTGCATAGTATCCAACGTTAATCGTCCTCCTCTTTTACCCTAGCCTTGTATCTTAACTGGCTGACCTGTTTTAGTCACCACGACATTATATTGAGCTGTAACACCATTGTAATCCAGATAGTGTGCTTATGAGCTATCATAGCTATTTAAGCCTACTGAGGCGAATAAGATTTCGGCTCCATAGCAATAACCTTTATATTTCTTTCCTTTCTTATTATCATTTATTAGAACAAATCTGAGGCGAAGCCACGCAATGAGTTTCTGTATGTTAGAAAATTGCTTTTATCTGTGAGATATCGTAGATCATAATTTTAGTTTCTGATGCTACTCATTTTTATTGCATTTTTCCTAATAAGGATGACTTTTCTCCATGCCAATATTATTTTACCATGGTCTTCTTCTTTTCTATTGTATTGTAAGTTCATATCTTAAACTTGCACCCTTAGAATCCTTCAAATTGAACTCATTTATATTCAAGTGCTCTCACAAATCTTTTCTTGTATCTCTCCTCATTCTGTTTGATGGGTCAAAATATCCTTAGCTCCACCAACTATTAAATTCACTGCCTAATATCTGATTATACTGTGTTAGTCGGTATCCAGTCCCCATGTAACCACACTAAAATCTAGCGTCTTCATCTCGTCTATATCGTGGTTGCAGTAGACTCTAGTTTGATTGAGAAGGTAGATGAGGTATCTCGGTTCATTAACTTCAGTCGTCACAACATTTTATTCTCCTATTTGCCGGTTCACATGCCGTCCCCTTCCACAAGAATTGGAAAATTGATGCCTGCCTCTATGGGTAAGAAAACTTAATTTTATTCTTCTACACATTACCTAATAATTATGAAAAAGAATTTTCATTAAAATTAATATTTCACCTTCAGCGTTTCGTACAAAATAATACTCAGTACTAGAAAGCAGACCACTTCAAGGGTTCTAACTTAAGCTATCGAACAACTCTATGTCACTCCATGCTAAATTATTTGTGAACTCAGAGAACAGTTCTAGGTTCTTGTAAAAGAACCTTGCAATTTTGCGCTCATTTAATTTCTATGACATTATACATGATCGTTTTGAATTGTATAATTTGTCTGCACGCCCCTAAAATTTCCCTCCTTAGGCCAAACCTCTTTAGATTTGTGTTTTATTCCATATTCACAACCGGATAACGAATAGCTTTCATTCAATTGTCACATATTATTCAAAACGTGGCTATCAACCTTCACCCTACCGATCCACCGTTATAATAATTAATCGGTCAGCCAATTAATTTTGATTTATCCTGTAATCAAATATCTCATAAATCATTAAATAATTATTAAATTATATTAGTTAGCGTGTTTCAATATATTTGACTCCAATTGTTCTACTTTGACAGATCATTAGGAAATGTATTTATTTATTTTAATTAATGACCTTGGTCTATATTAATATTTAAGTATTATAAGTATTATACTAAGAGTGACCATGGCCTCGAGAATGACGAGCCGATTACCTGCGAATATAAGCATCACGCTACGTACGACAATTGAATCGGAGTCAGTCTTTGTCTAATTATACAGAGTCTTTGCCTTTTTAGATCAAGACAAATGTTCATGTGCTATGCATTCAAATGCATGTCCTAAAGTCATAAATCGTGATAAAGTTAGTTACATATTTCGAGAGTTACAACAAAAAATTCATTGACACGCTGGAGTAGATGACAAAAAAGTCAGAGAGAACAGAAAGATGATCTACAGTTGAGAATTTCTAATGGAACACATAAGAATAGATAATAATATATTACAAGGTAGAACGTAATACTAAGATATCGTGTCTAAAGTTTTTTAGAGTGGGTGATGTGAAAGGCACGACAAACTGATTCTCCAGGCTAACTGGGCTGAAACAATCAATGCTAACTTAGAGAAGAAGAGCACCTCGTATGAAGCAGAACCATGATCTCGACTAATAGTTGCTCACTTTTCTTTTCAATAGACTGGAGACACAGATGCAACTCTATGAAACGGTCTCTGAGAAGAAACGACGTCTTGCGCATGCACTCCAAACGTCTCAGATATCTAACGAAAAGAACCAACCATATATTTGCTAGCATATAATATCTGCGATGGTACGCTGCAAAGCGATAGGCAGCGATATGTTCTGCTAGTAATTCTAAGATGATCGAAGACTTCATATTAGTTAATTGACGGAGTTTCGTGTATCCGAAGATAACTCAGAAACGAAAAAGCTTGCTCATCTTTAGTAAAAATATTTGTAATTTAAAGTCCTTATATTTCTTCTATTTTCTTTTTCAGTGTAAATCAGTACTGTACGTCTAAATATATATTTAAAGGTAAACAATCTGGGATAAATTTGCGTTTTTTATCCTTGTTAGTGTTTATTTCGCGACAATCTATATATTATTTTAGTAAGTATTTTTTAGCTTGCAGGCAATCGCGAGGCACAAAAAAATGCCTTTTAATCATAATTACCTGGCGTTTTTTTTTTCACTTAGACGGCGAGCGTCCGTTCCCAATTACCCGTTATTGCGCGGTTCAAAACTGTGTAATATATATAGTATAATTATTATATATTAGTTATATCAGTATATATATTTATATATATATATATATAGATATGTGGTATACATATACGTATATATATTTATATATTATATATATTAATATTTATAAAGTAATAATTAAGTATATGATATAATATATTTCTGTGCCCACTTCAATACAGTTTTTTAGGTCCCTTATTTCCTTAACATCATGTTCAGATTCAAAATATTTAAACGGTTTGTATCGATATCAATAGAATCTGATAAGACTACCATATGATTACATGTGATGAATCCGGTATGTTGTTATGATGAATGAATCGCGTTACCAGTAAATAAATTAGTAGAGTAAACGAGACCGCTAGAATACGATATGTTCACTTCTTCCCTATGCCTAAATTTTGTCGGCCCAATCAGAAAAAACTATAGAATTTATTACCAAAATTCCTCCACCCCCAGCGCAAATCGATTATTCATTTCTCTGAAACCAGCTATATCATATCCTGTAACCTTAACTTGCCCTTTAGGAAAAACTGACACCTGTCCAACTCTCTGCAAAGACAGAACTTCGTCAACAGAGCCAGGAATCAAGACGAGTCCAGGATTCTGACAGATCGGTATAGTAGTATATATATATATATTATATAATATCATATTATATATATATATATGTATTATTTACCATACTTATTTTTATGTTTTATTAATTGATTAGTATATATAATTTATTAGTTAAATATATATATTATATAGTATAATATATATTATTATTATATAATTATTTGTTAGGTTATATATATAATATATATGTTATACTATATATACATATGTATATATTCATATATTATATTTATTTATAGGTTGATAATATGGTGCCAAAAGACAAAATTCAGGTTACAAAGATATTTTCGTATCTTGACAATAGATGAATGTTATTAGACTTATTATATAATTATCTTAATTTAAATCCGAATTCAAAAAGAAATTAAAATATCACATAATTATATATAATAATTTTTTATGTCTTTCTTTTCCTACATCCATTTTCCTTCGTCTTCTTTTGGACAAGCTTTTCAACTTTATAAATATTTATATAGTATGAATATATGTTATAGATATATAGTGGTGTACGGATATAAAGGGTTGTAAGTATAGATAGTAGTGTCGTATGATGATAGGCTATATCTATTATATGGTCATGTAGTTATATAGGAATATAGTGTTAGGTATACTGAGGTAAATAATAGATATCGGCTAGGGTCGTATGGCGCTTGTAGTGGATATCGGGTATGTTTTAGGTTACTTAGGGTGAAGGCTATACTTAGTAGGTTTTATATGATAGCATGGGGTAGTTGCTTTGGGTGCAGTAGTATATACTAACTATAAATCAGTATGTAGCCTAGTATGGTATTAATTAATTAATTAATTAGTAGTGGGATTATCGTCTCATAAGGCTATAGTATATCATATATTAGCTAAATAGTATATATAGGTAGTAGTGGATTAGTTACGTGAGTGAGGTACTAGTTATTCGTTGACGGGTGTAGAAGTATATGTTTAAATATTACCATACTATATATTATATTATAATATAATATAATTTACCTATTAATTAAGTAATTAATATATTATAGTTAGGGTTTAGTATATAAGGGTGGGTATATATAATATATGATAATGTGGTTATATATATATTAGGTATATCGTGTGTTATATCTATATATATAGTATTTTACTTAATATATTAAGTATTATATTATATATTAGTATATATTATACTATAGTATATATAGTTAATATATATAGTATATATTTATCTATATATATATTATATATATAATATAGTAAATATATTATATATTATCGTCATCATGTTTATTGTAAGCGTTCTTTATTATCCTACTAGTGATGTATTCTACTACCTATTTCACTACTATTCAGCATGAGATATTATGACCATAGTTGATCGATAGCATCGTACTAGTATGGCTTGTCGTTCGAACGCAACTCAATTAATGTATTTTGTCAGCAATGAACAAGTCATATACTTAATAGCTTAAATATGATCTCAATGAGAGTATATGACAGTAAATGATCTCATCCCTTCAGTTCAATTCGAGATACGAGAGTATAGCGTGTGTGCTTACGAATAGTAAATCAACAGTTCTAGTAACTATTCTCAAACACAATCCACATAACACCAAGACCGTTGCGAACTCTATTTCCACTTCCCGAGCCCCCCTGTTGAACAGCCTACCTCCTCCAAAGATCGCACATGTTTTCCAAAACAAAACTTCGATCAGCATCTTAAAGCACCCTGCAACAAGAAACAGAAACAACCTTCTCACAGCCATCCAACCACATACTTCCACACACCTGCTCAGTATGCACCCCCCCACACCCCTCTCCACTCGGCTGTTCAAAGATGACTGGAGTGTGACAATTTGCACTGGTTAAAATTTGGATTCCAACCAGGAGTCTAGGAGGCAAATAAAGATGTACGGGCATGGTGGAGAGTAGCAGCAGTCGCTGGGATTGCAGAGGAAAAAAGTGATCGTCGTGGGTGCCGACTGAGGAAAACTAAGACAAGCTGTATCCGAACCGTGTGTTCATAGTCTTTATTTTATTAAACAAATGGTTGGTAGGCAATACTTTAATATATTCCGAGACGCGGAACAAGTAGACGCCAAATGGCAGAGCCTTGCATGAGACTTCGATAAAGAACACTAAAAAGAATTAAGAGAGAAACCCTCGGAGAATTAAAAAGTACCTAA
Organism: Trachelipus rathkii; assembly: GCA_015478945.1. Lineage (NCBI taxonomy): Eukaryota > Metazoa > Arthropoda > Malacostraca > Isopoda > Trachelipodidae > Trachelipus > Trachelipus rathkii. The sequence continues at coordinate 42,768 of JABUQX010052283.1, forward strand.
GAGAGCCTGCTAAAGCTTTATAAAATTTTTATTCTCTTAATAGGTTCTTCGTTGGAAATAGTGTTTTGTATAGTTTGCGCAGGGGGAGGAGAGCATGCTAAGTGGGCAAAACCATGGAATACACACGAAGAACATAAAAGAGCAAAAGTTACAGAGAAATTAAAGGGGACAGTGGTTCAACATGGTAAAGGAGGTTTAATTAATTATTTGGTTTCTTACGTTTTTGAAGTTCCCAAAGGCGATAGAGATAAAAAGTGGGCTGAACCTTGGCAAACACATCCAGAGCACAAGAAATCTCCGGTACAGAAAAAAGACGAACCTACCAAAGCCAAAGCAGTATCAACAGAACCTGGATTAATTAGTAGATCTATAAATAAATTTGTGAGTGTAATTTTTGGAGAAGACAAAGGGGGGCGTGATCCTAAGTGGGCAACCCCTTGGCAAACACACAAAGAACATTTGAAAAAAGTGGTGGAACATGACAAAAAGCCATTTATACCCCAAGGAGAAAGAGATTTTCTTGGAATTAAAAGGTTTATAAATTCCTTTGTTGAATTGGTATTCGGCAAAGATACAGGTGGAGCACGAGATCCTAAATGGGCTGAGCCTTGGCAATGATTTTGCTCTTTTCTAGTATTGGTAGAGTTCTCATATGAAAAATGGGTAAGCGCGTTCTAAAAATCACAAAGAAACTAACTGAGGTTCGGACGCCTAGTGAGGTGTCCTATGTGATAAAGTTTTTTAGCTTCTCAGTCGTATACCCTTGACCTGAAATCAAGTACCTCCTAAAATCATTTCTTCTGAAAATCATTCTCCAATTAACTTGATTGCTTTCTCAGTCTTCGGAAACTCTGATAGCTATGAATGAGAAGGTAATACTTGAATATGTTTTACTGTCAATTAGATGGCATCTAATGCTAGCATCCACTTAATATTCATCCCTCTACTGAACACGGGGTATTGGTTTCAACCTTGGCAGACGCCGCGTTGATAGCATCCTTGTTCTAAATGCTAGTAAGGGATCACTCTCTTCTCTAAGCTATCTGGTGAGAAGCCAGTCGAGAACGCGACCACGAATATACAGCTTTGTCTAGTGATTCCATATCCGGATGAAAGGAATAGGGAAGCGTTCCTACAGACATTTATTTTATCTCTATAGTCGACAAAGTATCGGGGCGACTTCAGATCTTTTCGGAACTAGTATGGACTTCTGTGGGGAGACCTGATGTCAATCAGTCCTCAAGGCTCTGTCCAGTTATTATATCTTCCACAGATCTAGTGCTGACTCTGCGAGTGGAAACAGACTATGGCATTCTCTCTGTTCTAGTTAATTGATAGTTGGGGAACTGCCCTATGGATCATCTGCCAGTCCCACAACGTGTTTTTCATGAGAAAATCATAAAGTTTCCAAGTTGTCAGGTTGTAACACTCTATACTTGTCTTCATCCTTCGTCATCTGTCTTGTATGTCATATTAATTTTTCTCCGATATACCTCTCATGATTCATCACAGCCGTTCAACATCAGGTCCGGACTTTGACAAACCTTGTGCATGTATTTGCTTCATCATGGTGTTGGTGCTTTGACGTCTCTATTTCTGCATATCTCTTCTCAAACTGGATAGGCTGTTGTTATAGCTTCACCCTTCATTATTTCAATAGGGGCTTCCAATATCAGCTCTATATATATAACCTTCCTCACATTTGATACGTATAAAAATGGCTGCGCTACCTCTAAAGCATCAGTTGGTACTGTAATTACCATGCTGTTATCGTGCGCTTTTCATGCTCATGTTAGCTTCTAAAATTATTAATTTAGGTAAAATTCTTTTATTATTAGTTACTATACACATAATTCCGATTTCATATAAATAGTTCGCATTAAATAAAACATTGTTTATCTAAGTTTTTCCCATATTATTATTACCACTTGTCTTTATTCTTCTTATCTACTGTTTTGACTCATGTTCTTGTCTTGGGAACGAGAGTCTTGGGGCTACAGTCCTTCTGTTGAGGTCTAAGCTCTTCCATCGAGTCAATGACTGACGACATTGAGCACTCTGGACGCAATATATCTCCCTCCTCACGGTCATTCCACAAGTAACGTGTGGTGCCCATTTTTCCATTATAGTACTTGAGGTTATCCTAAGTTTCTTACTTGGTATTGAAGTTGATGCTGTTGGCTGATCATTCAATTCAATCTGTCTCAATACTATTTGATCCACTAAGTTACCTCGGTTTGGTGTTATGATTAAACGATTACGTACTTGGACGTACACCAGCTTTGATTGAGTTGACTTTATAACCGCATACTGGCTCTTAGCGGTGTAGCTGCTGTGAAACCGTTCAATCCTGATCGTCTGGAATGGAGTATCAGTGAGTACCTCTCCCTTCAATTCTAGCCCTTAACATTCTGGTTCTCTTGCATGTCGTCTGGTATTTCTTGGATATTTTGCGGATCCCTAGTAATCCTCCAGCCATTGAATTGAGAATTCGTGGTATCGTTGAGCTTGGTCTGGTGCGGTGCGTGTACGTCTGTATGTCACATCAACCAATATCCTTATTTCAGAATTCTCTATATTGGATTCATAATTTTATCCGTAATTATAATTTTCTTTCTATGTGGGGTTCTGGCAAATTCTTTTACTACCATTGCCGACTGTCAAAGCTCAGATCAAAGTCGTACTGATACCATTAAAGAGTTATATTCATAATTCCTCATCAGTATGATACCAGAATGTTGATCAGTTTGATAAGTGATACCCTCATATCAACATGTGAGTCTGTGTATTCTCATAAAAAACTTCTAAATACAGAATCATTATGGTTGACCATTCTGCTCATTTCTCATAATAGGATTGTATAGTTACTCGTATCTTTCCAATCCGCTGTATCATATTTGCCGCATTCAAGTGTGCTCATACGATTGGTTTCGCGCACCTCTGACATCGTTTCACGAGCTCTCTTCAATGCTCTGATTCTTCTCACGGATCATCAGTAGATCCGGAGTTCTGAGAACTTATAACAAACATTCATCAAGACATCACCATGTATCGAGCGTGGTTTTTATATCTTTCTACTGGTATTCGTACCATCTTCGGCATCATCTGCAATGTTCCTGAGTACCTTTTATTTGTACAGCCTTTATTCTTGGCGCTATTTTCTGCGCCTTTCTGCGCTTTCTATTATTCTCTCATTCTTCTATTTATTAAATCATCTGCTTTCTGCCAACGATTCGGTGTCGTCGCCATGGGTTTTGGCGACGGGTCAATAGTTATAGTATAGGCTCGCCCGATTCTACGGGTTACTACGTTTATAGTTGCTCCCGATGTGCTGCTCTAGCGATTCGCGTGTCCTGACTTGTTAGTTTCGCGATTACGTTTCGTCGTGGTTGGAACATTGTTTCCTCATTTCGGGATAGTTTTATCCCTTTGCTACCATTAACGATAGTTTAGTCACATTTCTTTTAAACTGTGCTTTACTTCTATTTGAAATAGCCTTCTACCTTAAAATCGATATGATGGGTCTGTGAAATTGATATCACGCTAAATGAATTACTTCGATAATACAGTTATCTTCTACATTACAAATTTACTGACTATCATTAGTATTACGAACAATGCATAATGACTACTGTATTACACCCTGGGTAATACCTTCAAGATTAAGTTTAATGTATTTGAATTAATCATAAACACTCTAAACGTTAAAGTGTGTGTAATTAAGAATGTTAAGGGACGATCCTGAATCGATAAAAGCTTGTTTCAGAATATATTAGATTTTTAAATACTACAATTAAATATATGTCGGCTACTCTGTGCGGTTGTGCAATGGTCTGCTTCCGCGGATAATATACAACCTTTTGCGTCTGGTTTTTATCCCTATTTGAAGCTATGATCGCTAGTTGTTCCTTTGAAAATTACTATTCTGGTGGCGGTCATTGCCCGCGACGCCTTGCCTTTCTAAAAGCTTGTCTGTATTTAGCAACTGCTATGTGCCCTTTTTAATGCTCCCCATTTCCATAATTGCCGCTTTCGCTATTAATGAGGGTCAGCTTTCTTGGCCATTTTTGATCGCCTTCTCTCCTTTTGGGTGTCTCACCTCCTTTCAATATTTTAACAATCTTGCGTATATTGCTCTAACTATACTCTGTTCGTCGGTTAACTTCGAACTGGACGGTTCCTTCATAGGAGTCTCTTAGTAATCTCTTAGATGAGACACGATCATGTATGCATCTGCATAGATAGTTCGGGGTTGAGAAATACTGCATCTGAACACTTTAATTTAACTATCTCTGCGATTTGCCTTTGGCTGCTCCTTTTCTGAGTGTGTCTCGGGACTGGGAGAAGACTGCCCTCTTGACATAATTTAATTCCAAGTACCTCTGTGGCCGTTGCATCATCCTACTTCATCTGTTAGTCACCATGTGTGTCTTCTTGGCTAGGATTGGTTACTCAAAATGTTGATTGCTCGTTACTAGCTTTCTAGCTCATGCTGTTCTGTTTACTAGAACCGGATATTGTAGGTTGGGTACTTTGTGATCCTTACCTGTGTGAGATCGTAATGCCTCTCTAATATTGCGTCATAAATCTTTTGCACTATTGCAGGTTGTTCGTAACTTCGGCTGAACATTGCTGGTCTAAACAATTGTGTCTATCTACATCTATGTCAAATCTTAATTCTCATTTCTCTTATCTCTCATCAAAATTATTCCTATTGCCCGATTTTAGCATTTTCTATTAATAATTTCTTTGCATACAGTTTATTAATAGAAGCGGTATTCTTTAGTAAATAGACTTTGCCTTTCTTGGTCATTGCATCACTGTGAATTTCATATAATTTTGTTACCCCAACAACATCCTCTCATTCTACTCACTAGTACCATATCTCATCGAGTTCTTCAAGAATCTAATCACAATCTTACTATGACAACAGTCGCTAGGGTCGACTTTACACCGCAATTCGCATTGACGTAAGTTCTTCAAAGACCTCCAAACACTAAATGACTTAAAGGGGTAAATTTCAGTAGTGATTTCTTAAATATCTCTGTAAAGTTGCTTCAAGCTCTGGGTGCTTTAGGCTATCCTTGCTGAAGAGTTGCATTGCGCTTAATATGGACAAGGGCGCAAGTTATTTCTTGGTCCTGTTATGCCTGCTCGACGAAGTCTCAGTATTTTTAACCTACATGTTCCATGGGCCATGGACGGCAACGATGCTTGGCGCCCATCTAATATGAATTTTTAATCTGACAAAAATCATTCTACATTTACCGCGTATATTTCCTCACTCCTACGATTCGTCTCCAACCGTCATTTCATTAAAGGATTCTAACAACAATCGTGTTTGGTGGCGTATTGTGTTGGTTGCTGATGTAGCCTACTTTTACCGGGCCGGGGACAGTGGTGATCTTCAGGAGTGATAGTTCTATCTGACCCTTGGTTACATTTATACGGCCTTCTCGTATGACTCTCTACTATTAATTAACTTCAAAGTTTTACTATTTTAGTCCGTATCAAAAATAAATATAATATAAATTATATTATATATATAAGTTATATTATATATTATATATCTATAAATTTTAATATAAAACTACACACAAAAGAGAAATGCTGCAAACACAATATATTACATATAAAAAATATAATGTAATAAAAATTCACACACAAAATTGTCATATATATTATATATTATGTTAGAAAATGAAGTAATATATATATATATAGATTTATATATTTAATACTCAAATCTTTATCTACTTTATTACCTTTTTATACTTAAAGACATCGGGGATTTTAAATTTGATGTAGGTTCAAGAAGTAACTCGGAGTGTTGATATATAAGCACAAGTATTAAGCGTAATATAAACAATGAATTACAACTTTGTTATAGGAGTAGCGTTCTGCTCATACAAAAATTTAAAAGTTAAAACTTCTTGTGTACCCAGTAGCACACACAATACACATCTTATGTGTATTTAAGTTCTTACTTCCATGTTTATATCTATGTTTATATATATATAAATAAGTGTCTAGTATTGTTTCTTAACGCTTTTAATATTGTGGTTTACTTACTAATTAATGGTGCAAATGGGGGGACAAATATTATTTTAAGACTGGTTTCTGGAGGTGATTATGTGCAAAAAATATGTTCTTCTATTTTAATAATTATTTTTTGAGAGAAAGATTTGGGAATTGAAAATTTTCTTTAACAGATAGATTGTGTTAAATCAAGTGCAATGTTTTATTACTAAAAACTAAAGGTTTCTAATACTTTTATGTAATTTTTAGTGAATTACACTGCCTCAATATTTTCTTTACGTACTTGTGCAAAGACTTTCTGTGCACTGAATAAATAACTAATAATTATATATAACTACTATTTATATATATATTATATCATACAAAGTATTTATATTGGCACTTTGACTTGTGATCTCTTTGGATCCACTGCAAAATTACTGAGAATAGATACAATGAGAATTTAGACGACCTTTTTACAATGCGATTTGACCTTGTTCTTGGAGTTTCTTCTGTGGGTTTAAACTTGTAATGTTAAGCAAATTTTCGGAGTTTGATTACTCCGATGTAGATTTGTCTGGTCTTATTTAAGCTTAACCACTTTAGGAATTTAATTTTTGAAATTTTGTATTATTTTCTCACTGTTTATGAAATTTTACTCCTCCTCTAGCGGACAGCTTCAATCTCACTCTGATAGAGGTGTGAAGCGAATTTATCGACCTAGTTCTTCTAAGTCCGTTAAGATCGGCGCCCAACTGACGGCGCTCGACATCTCTCTGCAGTGATGGATACCAATCGCTGGCTTGAAGACTTCTTCTTTTACGTCCTAACTTCGGAGCCAACTGACGGGCGCCTTTGTTTAACTTTTCTAGGTTTTTCGGTTACGAAGGTTTGCTCAACCCTTACTTTGAGCTTTATATCGTTCTGATGCTGTTTGAAGTCAAGAAATTTTTTCGGTATTAGCCAGGATGTGTCTAATAATTTATAGCGGGTTTAGCAAAAACTGCAGCTCTAATAAATAAAATAATATACGTCCTAGGTATTTACTGCTTTTGAGCTAATTCTGAAGAATTAATATAAAATTATCAGTTTTATCTTTCTTAATTCTATATTAGTCCTAGAAATTTGATTTATGAAGTTACAGGAATTTGCAAACCATATAAGGTTTGTAGATAGAGTCGGTCACAAAGTTTTCAATTTTATATTTATTTAAGTTAGGTTAGTAAGCATATTAAGCATGTTTAAGAAGATTTACAAAATTTCAAGCCAATTACGTATTTAAAATTCTTTCAGTAATTTAAACATTCCTTATATAAAAATATATAAACTTCTATTATATATATATTGTTAAACTATATATCATATATATATATATAATATATATATATATAATTAATATAGCAATGAAGTGCATGCCTAATATATATACAATAATTCTATATTATGGGTTATCAACCTGTTACCAAAACATATAATATCATATAATAAATATATTCACAATGGTTTCAGGTATGTGTAATATAGTTTTATGCAAAAAAAAAAATATCGTTTTAGTGATTACTCTACAACGTTGCTTGTTTCCTGCAACCTAAAAATATATTCCTTTTACCTGTAGCTGTTGAAATAATAAAATAAGTTATGTAATAAATATTTTTTACGTGTATGAATATCCTTATGCAATGAAGCATATATTTTTCAACATTTTCCTTTCTTTCATTATATAATAATTTTTTATTATTAATATTATTATATATTATAAATGTTATTATTATTATATTTTTATTTATTATTTAATAATAATTTATTATTATTATCCATTATTATTTATATTGTATTCATTATATTTTTTATTAATTATATTATATATTTTTATTAGTATTATCCATATTTATTTCGAAGTTAATTTGTTTTGCAACTAAAATGGCTTCGAATTTACAACAATAAAATTTTATAATAATATAAATATTAATAATATCTCAAAAGTTTTGAGCTAAATACATTTCATATACTACCTAAATTCCCTTTGTGATTAAAAGTTTATAAATAAAAAAATCAAACGCGAATCTGAAGCGAAAAATATGTAAAGTTATAATGTTTGGGAGAATTATTATTAAAGTAATATTTAATTTTTTTTAGTAAATAATAAAAATGTATAAAATAGTCTAAAAATTAATCCTGATATAGCTTGATTGCACGAGAAAATTCTAGTGAAAATAAATCTGGGAAAAATTATCTAATAAGTGTAATTATTGGAAATTTCTATAGTTCAAAATTATCCAGAAAATTTGAGTTATTTTCATTCTGAAAATTTCCAAGTTTCGATCATCATCTAGGTCAATTTTTAATTATAAGTTTTCTAAATCAATTTTATTCTCAAAATTTATCTAGTTAAATTATTCAACTTTATATTATTTTTATTTCAAAAAAAAAATTCTAAGTATCTTATTTTTGAAATTTATAGTTAATTTATTAAAAAATCTAGTTAATTTATTTGAAAATTTTATAATTATTTATTTAAAAATCTAAGTCTTTATTGAAGATTTATAATCATTTTTATTTACACTAAATTCAAGTTAATTTATTTGCAAACTTTTCTTAGTTAATAATACATTCATAATTTATGTTCATTTATAAGAAATTCTTGTAATTTATATTATGGAAAAAAAATCTAAATTTTTAGATAAATTTTTATAACTTAATTTTATTTCAATAAAGATTATAAGTTAATTATTTGAAATTTTTATAAGATTAAATTTTATTCAAAAAATTATAATTAATTTTATTTTGAAAATTTTTATAAGTAATTTTATGCAAAATTTTCTTAGTTATTGTATCCGAAAATTTCTGAGTAATTTAATTCAATTTCTAAGTTGAAAATTTTCTGTCTAATTTTTCTAAATTTTCTAATTAATTTATTTCGAAATATTCTTCAGGTGTTTTTGAAATATCTAATAAATTTTATGAAAATTATTTAAGTTTTTTACAAATTTTTCTAAGTTAATTTTTATTCGGTTCATTTCACTTGGATAGAATTAACTTGGTTTTTTCTTTGTAAGTAGTTGAGGTTGTCGGATAATGAGTCTTTAGCTCTGATCTTCTTTATCCTATAATGTTATGAAAAGACTTTTCTTCAAAAATTAGAAACAAGAATGGGACCAATTTTGTTTTGGGTACAGATAGAGTAACAGAAAAACGATTGCGCAATGGGAAAAACATTTGGGAAAAACGCTGTGAAATGTCCCTTTCGAATTTTATTAAACCATGTGTTTCCATTTATCATATCTATAGCAGCAAATAATTACAATAGTTATTCCCATTTACATACTTACAACTAGCTCCAAAACGGTAAAAAATTTCACTTTCCCACCCTTGCGTCTAAATAGCCTATCAAGCACACTTTACCTTCCTATTCAAACTACCCAAACATTCGTTCATTTCTTCTCAAAAAGGCCTAATTTAAATATATTCGGCTATCATTTACAGGGGTATGTCACGTATTAACATTCGATTTTCATTAATTAATTTGATCTTTTCCCTAAACAAACTCGACCTTTTAAGACGTATGTAACTTTATATTATGCAGAAATGAAAATAAATTCACATAGAGGGAAATAGATTTTTGTTCTTTTAAAATATGTTAAAAGTTTCTTATAATTGCCTGCAGCTGTTTGATAAGTGGAAAAAGAATGTCTTTTTTTATATATATTATGACAATTTTTTATTATGGGAGATTGCATTATTATTTCAGTCTGTTTTATATAAAATCTATACTTAAAAATATGAAGCTATATTTAAGTATTAACCAGTTAGCATTGGCATTTCTTTTCTTCTGTAAGTTTTCTTTTTACCACAATGTTAATTAAAGTCTAGAGTCTGGAAAAACTAAGCTTGTTTAGTCAATAGATTTCGATTGCAACTTTTCCATTGAGTCAATAACGATTGCTCAATTTTACCTTTAAAATCCTTATTACAAGAGCTTGTAATTTATGATGTTTTATGCACATTATGTACATCGGTTACATTATTTACATATTTTACATTGCCAATACGATAAATATCAGGATTGATGTAAATACATAATCTTCCAAGAAACTCTAAGAGTTTGATTATGAGTTATAATTCACCAAATTTGAAGACTTTGAATAAAAATATATTTTTGACTTTAGTGACTGTAAGATATGCCGGAAAATCTATAAAATATTAACTTATGAAGCATTATGAATTTAGATTTTTTTTTTCATGTAAAGTTTAATGTTATACAGCTGTATATATATGATTAAGTTAGCGTTCCAAAAGGTTATGTCGCTTTGCCACTGAAAAACTGAAAAAGAAAGATTGAAAATTTATATAGTAATTTTATTATTTATTTATTTATTTATTTATTTATTTGTTTTTAAAATAATTTAGCAATTTCATATATATCATGAATAAAATACTTGTAAATAATAATACCGATTTATTATTATTATTATTATTATTATTATTATTATTATTATTATTATTATTGATTATTATTATTAGTTAGTATTATTTATTATATTGATTATTATTATTATTATTGATTTATTAATTATGTATTAATAATTATTATTTATCATTTATGTATTATTATTTGCAGTAGTCATAGCAAAGCACGTATGCGTAGTATAAAAACGTTATTCTAACTTGATTATAACTATTTTCTTCTATATTTTTTTTAAAGTAAATAACTATCAATAAAGAATTATATAATTTAAATACCAAAACTATTAAATTTCTTAAGCAAAACACAAAAACTAATAATAAGAAAAAAACAAAAACAAAAACCAAAAAAGAATAATCAAATAATTCAATACATGAAAATTTCGTCGAATTCACTTGCGATACCGGTCAGACCTCCAGATTCATTCTCCGGCGTAGTTAAGAATAGAGAATGTGCAACAAGAGTGACGTTTATCAAATTTCGCGTTGCAAGCTTCACAGCAGATTTCTACGTTTCTTGCCAGTCTGATAGGCCTCATTTACGATTATATAGCTAACACGGCAGAGCAAAACATACATACATGCGGACATTAAATGCCAACAAATATGATGTATATATATAATATATATAGTAGTATATATATATATATATAGTATATATTATATATATATATAAGTATACTATATATTATATACTATATATTATATATATATATAATATATATATAGTAGTAATATATATATATTAGTATTATATATAGTATAGTAATATATATATATTTACAGCTTAACACCACTCACGGGCCGAGCCCTTTTCAAGGGAGGGGGGGACAGAAAATCATGGAAAAAGCCACCCAATCCCCAGCCTAAGGCAAATCTCTCGGGTGTGAGCGCAGACGTGGGCTTAAAGAGAGGAGATTAAACTATAGTGGGAAAAACAGAAACGCGTAAGGAGTTTCACAGCAACAGAAGGTACGCTGAAAGAAAGAGGCACCATAACAAACAAGTCTGGGGGGTTCTCAATACTCAGGCAAAACTTCATTTGCGAGAGCAGTGGCACCCCCTGTATTGCGAGGGCGACGCAATGGAGGGTGAATGCAAGCGGCCAACCCCCCTGAGCATCTACCGTTGTAGTAACTATTAGAAAAGAGATAGTGAGCCAACGTCACGTACACAGAGATTTCAGAGGGGTCAAGGGAGTTGAACAGTAGGGGCGGACATTTATCTAGTCTTCTTAGCTTTTAGACGTCAACCCTAATCAATAGAAGGTGAGGCCGGAGCCAACCCCCCCAAATGTTGAGACCAGCCTACTCTATACAAGCGGGAATAACCGCCGCGTTTATATAAACTTGGAGCGAGCAGCTGTGTGCAAGAGGCGCAAAAAAAATTCCCGCCGAACCTGAACAGAACTCCCAGTATTTTTTGAGGCCCCGTTAGCAACCATTGAAATATGAGGCTTTCCAAGACCAATATTATTGTTGGTTATGTTAAGACAAGAATGTATTTATCGTTAATTTCATACGAGAGACGCTTAGAGCCGTCGAAGGAAATCGGGAAAGTAGGGAGGTGTCTTTGAAAGGGAGATGTAGAACGAAGTTGAGCTGTTTTTAAAGAGTTGAAGTTTACAAGGTTGCGAAATCCCATCCATATCGACAAGGATAGAATCGGAAGCTGAAGACGAGAGGCAAAGTCTAGAAGCAAAAGAGGGAGCCAGATTTGAAGTGTGAGTAGAAGAGTGGACGGGTTTGAGGCATCGGGCCATAAGAAGTGACTAGAGTTGAAAGTACAGCTGAGGAGGATCGTTTGATGCCTAAATAAAGTTGGAGATCGAACAGAACCTTGCGGAACACCACGATTAACAGGAAACGCAGAGGAAGAAGCTCTTCCATCAACGAGTGCTGATAAGAGCGGATCGGAGAGAAAACTAGAAAGAAGTAAGCAAAAGAAGGAGGAAACCCCAAAGGAAGGGAAGCTTAGAGAGCAGTGACGCAGGTCATATCCGGTCAAAAGCTTTGGATTGGTCAAGCGCCACCACGCAAGCACTCCCCATGGGTCCCAAGGGCCAGAAGATCCATAAATCAGGTACATAGGAATGAGTACTGCACCAGTTGACCTCGAGCGACGAAGCCATTACTGATGGATTCTGAGAAGAACGGGAGATTCGCAAACTTCCATATGATCCATGCGAATGAGAGTTCAAGAAAGAGTTTTCAAAGATAGTTTGATAGAATTACAAGTGAGAAGGCTATTAGGACGATAGTTTGAAGGATCAGAGCGGCCTTACCTGTGTTCTCTGGGATCGGCGTTGGACATGTGCGCGTTCCAGCCCTGAGCGGTAAAGTATTAAGTTATTAAGACATAGAGCAGCTAGAGCATGAACGAGGACAGGCGCCAGCCTCAGAAGCACACTTCCTCAAAACACGGGAGGAATGTCGTCCGGGCCACACTAGCCTTCCCGGCGTTCATAGATCTCAGGATCCCATGCACACGATCATGGGTCTAATTCACAGGTAAAGACATGGTGTGAAACTGAGAGAGAGGAAGTTAAGGAGGAGGATGCCCAGAATCGTCCGAGCCGGCTAGGAGTATAATTATATATATATATACTAATATATATCTATATATATATATAGTATTATTATATATATCAGTATATAGTAATATATAATATACGTATATATATATATGTACTACTATATATATGGCAGTATATATATATATATTATATATTAATATACCGTAGTATGTATATATATATTTTTCTCATGTTATGCCTATATATATATATACTTATATTACGTCACGTATATATATGAGATCATATCCTATATATATCATACCACTATATATATATATATATATATATAGTATATAGTATATACATATATACTATACATTATATATATATATATATATATATATATCATATATATATATTACTAGTATATATATATAGGTACTATATATATATATATGATTATTTATATATCATCATATTTATATACTTTTCTAGTATACTATACTATTATATATATATTATATATATAGCTATATTATTTAGTATATAATATATATTATGTATATTATATATAATAGTGATATATATATGAGCTATATATATATTCGTGTGGTTGTTTTGTTGTCTCGTTTGTGTGTGTGAACGTGGGGCTATCGTCTGTCTGATGAAAACTAAAAATATATATTAAGTATATGATTATATATATATATATATCATATAATATAGGATATATATATATATATATAGGTATATAGTATATAGTATATATTATATAGTATTATATATATATAGGTATAGTAGGTAGGTATAGATAGTAGGTTTTTGATATAGTACTATATGTTATGCAGTGTATATACTATATATATATATTATATATATATATAATATATATTATACCTATATATATATATATAGTATGATAGATATATATCATATATTATATATATTATTGTACATAGTTTTATATTTAGTACTATATATATATGATAAAGTATATATAGTATATATAGTATATTATATATATAGTAGTTATAATGAAATTAACTCTATAGAATGTAGTATGAAAGTTGTGTGTGTGTGTATAGTGTGTGATGTGTGTGTGTGTGTGTGTGTGTTGTGTGTAGTGATGTGTGTTGTGTGTGGTGTGCTATTAAGATTATTTGTACTTCGTAATGAAGAAATAAAAATTTTTCAAAGTAAATGGTTAAGCTCTGCAGAAGCATATATATTGCTATTTTCTAACCATTAAGTTTGGAAGCCTTGTTTCAGCGGATTTCACCAATATAAACTTTAGTACAAGTTTTAATCAACAAAAAAAAAAAGAAAAAAGAAAAAAAAGTTTTTTTTTTTTTCTGAAGATCGAAAAAGAGTAATAATTTCGGACATGGGTCTGAGTTTGCCAGAATTATTTTGAAACAAAAATTAGTCGCTAAAAGAGCGTCCTAAAGGTTATTTCTTACTTGGTATATATTTTTCAAATAAATTTTATGAAAGATTCGTAAAAAGAAACACACACAGATTATATATATATATATGATATCAGTTTTCTTGTAGCTAGTGGGGGGTTATACGTACTATATATATAGTATATATATATGAATATATATATATTCATATAGTTATATCATATATATATATATAATATATATAGGTATAGTATAGTATATATATATATATATTGATATATAGTAGTATACTTATAGTATATATATAGTATATTATGATATTATTAGTAGGTATATATATATCCCCCGTAGGGGTATTGATTTGTTTAGTTATGCTGTTATGCTGACTTGGTATACAACCTGCGGGCATACGACATAGGAGAAGAATCAATATTGGAGTGGTCCTGTCTGCATCCCTTCGGCCGCCTAGCAACTGAGCTATGTGCCATTTGTGTCTGCATTTGGCCACTGGGCACTTTGTCGCATACGGAATATGCTTAAGTTTTATTTTCTTTCCCCTCATTTTGTTAATTAATTTTCTCGTCTGCTTTCAATCCACTCCCATCCACCACAATTTTTATCTTATCTTATTTTTCATTTCTTTATTGTTTTATTTTCGTTAATTTTTTGTTTGTGTAAATATCCACAAGCCTTTAAGCCTTTAAGTACTTTATACGTACTTTTCCTCTTGAAAAGAGGATATCCTCCCTTTTTTCCCGTCACAGCCCCTTGGGTATTCCGGTGCCTCTTTTAACTTGGGTATTCAGTCCACCTCACACTTCTTCCCCGTGGATGAGGGAACAAGCTAAAAATTGGTCTTTTTGTTCGCCTATGACTGGGCCGCCAATTGTAGGGAACCCGAACCTTCGAGTTAACCGGCAGAGAAGGCTGTCCTGCACTTTATTGCACTGCAATGACGTGAAGTTATGTAGGTTCCGTGAGGGTAAACCTAAGTGGGGTTCCGGAAGGCTCTTCATATTCCACATCCACTGCCTATCCTACGGAGTGGGATCCGGGAAGTTATGTGAGTCTCTGGTTTGTGACCTGCTGTGGGAAGAAGGACTTCCTTTCTTTATGAAATATTCTCTTTTTCGGTCCATCCTGTAATTCACATTTATGCTTCATTTGATTTTTTTTGCTATATTTGCCCATCTATGGAGACAATGTCTGTGATTTAACTTCTATGAGAATGGCCTGTAAAGATAATACGTTGTTATATCAAGGCGTGTACAATTACCATCAGTCTGGCACCCCATCTGACCCCACCTTGGTCCCTCCTACTCCTAGACCAACAAGTGTTTCTGCTTTTATTCCTTCTACTACGCCTGAAAGTCCTCTGCGCATCCTCAGCGATTTATCGCCTGGTACGCCCTCGACACTCCAGGTACCTAAACGGTTGGGGCAATCCCGAAAAGATGCTCCCGTCCTACTCGTTCTCATTTGTTTACTCCAAATGATACTCCCCCTCCGGTAATGCCAGCTGATACATCATTCCGGATATATTACTTAATGCGATCCACTACCTCCAAAGCTCTTGCTGAGCAAAGAATCATTATTCTTAGCGATGCACTTGAGAAAGCTTTAGAAGTTGAAGACCCCCACAGTCACGTTAATGAGAAATGGGTCCCTTCTCGTTCAAGCTACTACCCGGAATCAAAGTTCCATCTTGTCATCCTTAACGTCTCTCGGAAACATTCCTCTTATTTCCACTCCTGATGAAATAAGAAACACATCTAAAGGATCTATTTTATTCTTAAGAACAGAAAAACGAAGATATTGCTGTCATTAAATGAAATCTCCAGCAGAAAAGACTTCCTGTTACAAACGTTTATAGATGTCCCCCTCATCGGGACTCTCTTGATACCTCAAATTCTCGTTTACTGTTGACCTTTAGTACTCCTTATCCACCTTCAAAGGTGAAAATAGGGTTTACAAGCTTCAGTGTTCGTACGTTTATTCCCGGAACCAGACGTTGCTTTAAATGCCAAAGGTTTTGTCATACCCGAAAATACGGTTGGGGACCGAATGACATACGCCCAGTCTGCGGAGAGGAATTTCACATTCGCTGTGAAAACACCACACCGCAAAAACTGTGGAGGATACCACAGTGTCTCTTCCTTAAAATGTCCGTATAACCCTTTTGAACGGGAGCTTTTGCAGTTATGTACCATACAAAAATTGAACCGAAAAGATGCCATTCACCAGTTCAAAGACAAATATTCCACAAGACAAAGGCAATCTTATGCTATAATTGCAGCAGCCCCCTGCCTCCGTGTGTTAATCCACAGACACAACTCCATTCCAGTAGAACTCTTCCCTAAATTCTAGCGAAACTCAATCAGTTGCTGCAACCTGCGCGCCTGCATTGCCTATACTACCGACTTCTCAAATAATCCAAATGCAGCCTTTGATCCAATTTCCCGTTCAAAATGTCATCAACAACCCTACTCCGAGTACTAGTTTTCAACCAATACTAAGTTGGGTACATACCAATAAAGCTTGGAAAAGCTTTTCTGGCCAAGGCACTCTGTCCTATACCTCGGCCTTATGAGATTCGCCAACTCATTTAAGAGGCCGCATGCTATGTCCGCCTAATCTCACTTCCCTCCGTATCAATTTTCTTGAAAAAAGAGATCCTAAAACACAAAGAAAAGATTAATAATCCAAGCTAAGATTTTCGCTGGGAAAATACAAACATCCGAATTTCCTAAAGCGAAAACCGCAATTGACCCAGATGGTAAAAAATGCAACTTAGAAGAGATCTCGTCATAAGTAATTCCTGAGACAAAAAAGCAGGCGATTTCATAGATTGTTCCAAACAATCACAGCATTGAGCATCCCACCAACCATTCGGCAGCTCATTCTGAATCCTCCTATAAGCTCTTTTTCTGCAATTTCGCTACCTCTGAACCCCCAAAGGAATTCTATGCCTTAGCGGATGAAATGGATCGTTAGTTTCCAAATGGATCCTTATGTAACGGCCACCTTTCTCTCTCTAATGATTCTTGCTCTTCCGAGAGATGAAATGGAAAGCGGTTCAGACGCAAACTCCGCAGGCAACTTCTAAATCCTGGTGGTTGCACGAAGGGAACCTGAGGTTTTCCCATAACCCAAATTGGTCCCCAGTTTTCCTAAAAAAATGCAAAAACGCTGTGGCTTACTGACAAAGTCTCCTAGAGCAGACTTCCGTAACTCAACGGACCTAATATTGGAGCAGCACCATATGCGCAACTGTTACAAAAAATGTGACACCTTTCCGGTGTCACTTTTACTCTCCTCCCTTAGAAACATTCCCGATATTCTCATTTATTCAAGATTCGCTCTGGCGCCCTCTCAGTCGCTTAAAGCCCCCATATTCTAAAAACAACAATGGTTCCGCTGTAAGCAACAATTTTCTCGGGCGTGCTCTTCTTCTCTCGTAAGAACACAAATCACACTATGTTGAACTACCCCCCTCTCACTTAGGGGTGACTGGCAAAGAAAATCGCTGACAGAGAGGCCAAAATGGCCGCCTCTTCTTTTCGGAGCTGTTCCAGGTACCTCCCGGATGCCTTTTGACAAGGTCGTCTCCCATTAAGCTGATTTATTATCGACTGGCTCTTCGACAGGCTTCCGGTCTTATTGGCAAGAGTGCTGGACAAGTGATCAATGAAGAGGCGAAAACTTAGAAACTATAAAGCGAACATTTGTGAATGGTCTTCCCTCTTACGCAATGAAACGCGCGCTTGCACGAGGTTATACTTGCACGCCTCCGTATTTGCCTCACAAATATCACTCACAGCCACTACATGTGATGGGACCCTCCTCCCTTCTGCAAATTTTGTCGTATCCACATCCCGCAATCTGTTCACCATATCTTCATTAATTGTCCCCAAATGGACCACATTCGCCGTCTTCATTTTTCTACCTCATGGTTCATAACACCTTCTAAAAGGTTTTCCCATATCTTTATTTTGAATTTTCAACACTTTAACAGTAACTCTGTTTTCTCTATCTTCAAGAACTGAATATTCTTCATAACATATGATTTTGTTATGTAATATTAGAACTATTTATAATGTAAGGATAACTTTTTATTTAAATTTTTATTTATTTTTGACTGAATATTCATTTAGCCATCCAAATTTTCTTTGACATTTAAAATATGTATGTGCCAGGACCCATCCATGAAGTTGATTGTTCAAACCAGGGTGACCAATTCTCTTTGGGCCGTAGTGGGTCCTGTACAGAGCTCAATAATACATATACTATATAATTATATATATATATATATATATATATTATATATATATTAGTATATATATATGATATATATATATATATATTAATAAATTATATATATATATATATATATTATATATATATATATATATATATAATATATATATATATATATATATAATATATATATATATATATATATTATATATATATATATATATATATATATATATATATATATATATATATTATATATATGATATATATATATATATATATATATATATATATATATAATATATATATATATATTATTATATATATATATATATATATATATATATATATAATATATATATATATATATATATATATATATAAAGTATAGTATATCTTTTCCATCTTCTGTTTTTCCAATTGTATTTAATGCTTCCCCTCTTTAAAGGCCCACATATGCGCTCACGGGCTGAGAGATTTGCGTTAAGCTTGAGCTTGGGTGGGTTTTTCTATATTTTAATTTTCTGGCCCCCTCCTTGAAAAAAGGCCCCAGCCCTGTGAGGCTGGTGAAACTGTAGAATATATATACTATATATATATATATATAATATAATATATATATATATATATATATATATATATATAATATAATAATAGTATATATATATATATATATATATATATATATATATATATATAAATGAATTGAGTTTGATTTAATTTAATTTAATATAATTAAATATTTATTCCTGAGCTTTCAATTAAATTTTTAATCTCCGTAGAAATTAACTTTTTAATTAAGTTTAATTAACTTTTAATTAATTCCTATATCTTCTGTCAGTCAGGTCACGGAGTACTTGAATTAATTCAAAACATTCTCATAAACAGAAATATTGGAAATATTTCAACAGTTTTGTTTCATCACTTTACTTTCATTTTATATAAAGGAATGAGTCACTCTTTTAGTGAGTTACTCTTTAAATGAATCACTCTTTTAATGAGTCACTCTTTTAATGAGTCACTCTGTTAATGAATCACTTTTAAAGAGTCGTTCATTTAATGTCACTCTTTTAAGGGAATTTGATGCAAAAAATCCTTAGACTTAAATTTGAGGATTATTTAATTAATTTTCATCCGATTTATATAAAATAAATGGTTAGATGCATTATTTGGCGAGCTTTAAAACGCCGATTACAAGCGTTTTTCTGTTGTTTCTTTTTTGTTTGTTTCTATTGGCATTTGAGAGAAAAATAAAGTCCGAGAAATTTTTGGACAGAAATCAAAAACACTATGTCTAATCGGTCTATTATCTAAAATTTCTTCTGATGGATTTTTGATACCTGCTTCCAAAAAAAGAAAGGGTAATAAAGAGGATTTTATTATTTATTTTTTTTTTTTTTTTTTTTTTTTTTTTTTTTTTTGTCATGAAAAAAATTACGAATAAAAAAAAAAAAATTACAATAATTTTTTTTATGTTATTTGATAAATATATAAAAAAATTATCCTCTATAATAAAACAAGTTACACCTTGTTTTAATTTAGATAACATATCTTTGCATTAAAATATCTGAATATAACTACTTTATTACAATGCTTTTTACATACTGACCTAACAATTTGATTATCGTACAGAAGTCTTTATGATTTATAAAACAAAGATTAAAAAGTAAAAAAAAATACAAAAAAAAAAAAAAAAAAATAATTAACTAAAGATGAAATGTCAAGTTATTATATGTAAATAATTCTATTAGACGTCACTATTGCAGTTAATAAAATTGAGTTAGTGAAAATATATTTTTGAAAAAATTCATATAAACCTTAGTGAATAAATTATTGAATATTTTATTCAGCCATAGTTCAATATAAAAATAATACTATAGCTATATAGTTATATAGTATAATATATAATTAATATATATATATATACATAAATATATATAATACTACTTATATATATATATATAATATATAAACTAATATATTAATAATATATAATTATATATATATACTACTTATATTTTATTATTAATATATTATATATTATATATGATTATTATATATATAATATATAGATTAATATATACATAATATATATATACTATATTATATCATATATAATTATATACAAGAACAAAACAACTTTATTATATTATATATTATATATATACATACGTATAACTATCTACTTATATATTTATATATATATATATATATTATTTATATATATATACGATATTATATATTCACTTATATATATAACTATGATAACTATACTATTATATAATATAAATTATATATATATATATATATACATATATATATATTTAATAGTATATAATATATATACTTATAATAATATATATACCATTATATTATATTATTAATATATATATAATCTATATTATATATATATATATAGTTATACTATAATATATATTTATATTATATATATATAATTATTATATTATAAGTTATTATATACATATATATTGATATATATTAAATATCTATATACTATATATATATATATATATTAGATATATATATATCGATATATAATATATAATAATATTATTATATTATATATATAATATTATATAATAATATATATAAAATCATATATTTAGTATAATTACTCAATACTATATATATATATATCTATATATACTATATTATATATATATTACTATATACTATATATATTATTATATACTATATATAATTATATAATATATATATATATTATATATATTATATTAATAAACATATTACATATATTATTATGTATATAGCATATATCTATATATATCATTATATATATAATATATATTATATATCATTATATTATTATAATAGTATTACTAATAATATTAATTATTATTATATTTTATCTATATATTATATAACTATATAATATATTATAAATAATAACTTATATACCTTATATTATACAATACATATATATACATCTATATATATATATTATATATTATATATAAATTTATACATATACTATCTATATAAATATATAATATTTATACATTAATTAATATATATAATAAACAAATATATTAATATATATTTATCATATATATATATTATATATACATTACTATACTATATATATATTATACTATATACTAATAATTAATATATATACGTATAAATCATATATATATAATTTATATAAATATATATTATAATAACAATATATATATATATATAACAATATATAGTAATAATATAATATATATATATAATATTAAATTATACTTATATATATATATAATATATTATAATATAATATTTATATATAGTAATATATAATATAAAATAGATATATATATTATTATATCATAATAATTTATATATATATATATATATATAAATATTTATATATATATATTACTATAATATATTATATAACCAATATATATATTAGTATATTATATTTTTATTACTACTATACTATATATATACTATTATATATATGAATATACTATATATATAATAATTATAATATTAATATATATTATGATATTAATTATAATATATACATAATAAGAATATATAATTGACAATAAATATTAATATACTATATAATAATATAATACTAATATATATCATACATAATATATATAATGTATCATATATATATATCTAATACTATAAATAATATTATATTACTATATTATATAAATAATGACAATAATAATAGTAATAAAATACATATTAATTTATAACAATATATATATAAACAATATAATATATATATAATTTAATTTATAATATATATATATATATATAATTTAATATATAATAATATTTTATATAGATATATTATATATATATATATAGTATAATAATGATATTATATTAATATATATTATATATATATATATATAATATATGAATAGTATATATATGTATTATGATTATATATATATATATTAATAATATAATATAAATTATATATATATATATATATAATATATATATAATATATTATTTAATATATAATATTATATATATTAACATTATATATATATATATTATATAATATAAATAATATATAATCATTAACTAGTATATTATAATTATATATATATAAATATATATATAGAATGCAATTATATATATATATATACTATATAGTATCTTATATTTTATATTTATTATATAATTTAATATATATATAATATATATATATATTATTATATATCATTATAATATAATATATAATAATATATTATATATATAATAAAAATTATATAATATATATATATATATATAATATATAATATATGTATACATAATATATATATGTATATTAATATATATATATACATAATTTAATATTATAATATATATATATGATTATATATATATATATATAATAATATATATATATGATATAAATCATTATAATAATTATATATAAATATATATTAAATATAAGTATATATATAATTAATATATAATTAATATATATGATATATATACTTTATATATATATATATTAATTTAATATTATATAATATTTTATATATATTATATATAATATATATTTACTAATATATTATATAATTAATATAGTTTAACCCTTTTTGTTAATATTAACTAAATCATATATAACATATATATACTAACTAAAATAACACCTAACCAACCTACACCCTATATATACTACAT
The DNA here is from genome assembly GCA_015478945.1 of Trachelipus rathkii. Lineage (NCBI taxonomy): Eukaryota > Metazoa > Arthropoda > Malacostraca > Isopoda > Trachelipodidae > Trachelipus > Trachelipus rathkii. Next base: position 66,120 of record JABUQX010052283.1, read on the forward strand.
GAACAAGCGAATATTTAAAAAATAAATACCAGTTCAATCTATTTATACCTAAACCAATACTACTTAATATTCCAAGTATCATAATAACAACATATATAAATTAACTCAAACCATAATTAATTAGTAGAATTAAATTAAAATATTTTTGAGTTATCTACTATATATAAGTCACTCTTAAATAAAAAACTTATATGATAATAACTAGAGTACCAATTACACAGATCATAACTCAGTAAACTATAAGGACCTCTTACGTGTCAGAAGAAAGAATATCCAAATTACAGAATTAAATATATAAAAAGGTAAAAAAATGCAATAATACAATAATACACAATATTATTCACGCACATTAAAATATAAGCAACAAATTATAATAAAAATATATAAAATGCGATACAGAAATAAGCATACTATATATATATATAAACTCAAATAAAAATATAAAAAGAATATTTTAACAATAAAATAATGTAAAACATAAAAAGCAATAATAATTATCAAACTTCACTCATCAATAATATATAATTATATTAAAAATATATATATTAAATTATAATATATCGTCGTTGCACAATAAGATTGACACAATTATCTATGTTAGGTGTAGTTGATATGCTGACTCTATAATTATTTTTTAATATTTGTTTTGTTTGGATTTTTCTTTTATTAACAGCGTCATATTTTTCAACTATTTTTCTGTTAGCCTAGAAAGAATTACAAAAGAAAAAAAGCCAAGAATATGAATGTGTAGATATTAAAAAAAATCTAAAAAATAGCGATATTTATTTAACATAGGATATATGTTTATATTTTTAATGCTAAATACACAAATTATATTTTGATATTTAATTCATTTGCCATTGTTGCTTATGATTTAGCTAACACTTAGTTTTGTTATTCTAAGACTATAAAGGAAACTTATGCCTAGAAACAAACGTTTGGTGAAATATAAATTTCTATTGAACTGAACTTTGCTTAAAAGATAACTTGCTTATTTGTTTTAAGTCATAATGTCTTTTTTAATAATAAGAAATCTATATTGGTTTATATGTTATATAGAATTATTAAATGTTTTTATGATAGCATATGAGATTATTGGACAACCTTATTTATTATTAT
>JABUQX010052284.1:0-15000 GCA_015478945.1 Trachelipus rathkii
AACATTATTACCTTTATATATTGACAAACTTGCTAAAGGAAGAGCAACCCCTTTACTACTTGTTAAAAAAGTACCCACTTGGTTGGTGGTTGGATTTTCAATGTTATTGGGATTGGAAGGAGTTTTGGAACAAATGGAAGTGTGATGCCCCCTTTCTTTACATATATAGCACACCTTTTGTGAAGTACATTCTTCAGAAAGATGGTTGCTAGACAAACAATTAAAACAAAGATTTTTTGTTTTTATAAAACTAATTCTATGTTCTATTTTATTAATGACATGACAATTATTAGTATAATGGTTATCATTACAAAATCTACAAGTTATCCTGTTTTCATAGCTTGGGTACTCTTGAAAGGTGGGTTTAACTGAAGTATTAAAGGATTTGGGTTTAAATGAAGAAGAGGTGTTAAATTGAGATGTAGGGAGGAGTGGTCTAATTGGTGTGGTGTTGTGAGAAGGTTGAAAGGGACGAGAATGTGGTGAGAGTTGTTTATAACTTGAGTGTGGGTAGTGGTTAAAACTGTAGAATTTTTGGGGATGGGGGTCATGGGAGGGCTGAAGTTTATATATACTATATTATATATATATATATAATATATAATATATATATATATATATAATATATATATATATATATATATATATAATACTATTATCTATATATATATATATATATATATATATATAAATTTCAAACTGTATTTTTTTTTTTATTAAATTATTGTTAATACTAATAATATTTGATATATATATTATATATAATATATATATATATAATATATATTAATATATATATTATATATATATATATATATAATTTCAACTATATTTATTCTGGAAAGTTTGCTGATATTCTTATTTAAAAATAAGATTAGTTCTTCGAGTTTTAGATGTAGAAAAGCGTTCAATTACTTTTTCATTGAAATCTGGTATTTTATAAACCATTACGCTCTCTATTTAAAGCATCGTTAATACATTCAATCTCTCGTTGACCATTTTATTTAACTGAATTATTAATTATTTTTAAATTATTTAATACTTCTCTTTCACGTTTTTCTTTTCTTCGCTTAAAACACCACAAAACGCAATTTTTTAGCCTATCTTTTTTAGCCTATCTGCTATCCACAAAAAAAAAACAAAAAAACAGAACCGATCTCTCCATAGCCTAGGAATAAACTAATTTTTATGCATTTACATTTTTGGGCATTTTTATGCAGAAGGACAGAACTAGCAACCTACTGAAATATGAAATAAAATTTTAAATGACACTAAATTCCAAGTTGCCAAAAAAATTCAGAAAGACAAACTGGCAACTTTTTAAAATCTACTACAGGAACTCGGTATTCTGTTTTTTGTCAGTTGCCACATCTGTCTTTTTTTTTAAGAATTAATAAATTTGGCTTATTTTATGGGCTGCTAAATTAGAGCCCATAAAAATAATAATTTAATATATGGAAAATAAATATCGTACGCATAATTTCCAGTTGCAAAAAGCATTTCTTTCTATTTTCAGAATTGATTAATACTTTTTTATGTATTAAATTGTTAAAAAAGAAAATTTAAAATCACTTTCTTTGGCAAAAATTTCATATTTCCATCAACATCCTACGCCTGCCATTTTTAATTTGGAATAATTTGGAGGGGCTGCAGCCCTAGAGCCCATATAGACGAGCCGCCACTGGTTAAAACTGTAGAATTTTTGGGGATGGCACCAGTCTCCAATTAAAAGTACTATTAGATTTAAAGTTAGATTTATAATTATTATTATTATTATTGTTTGCATTATTTTTAGATTTATCATTGTTGGTAATCTCTAATTTTTGACCTAAAACCTCTAAATTATTTAAAGCTTTAGTAATGATATCTAAAATAAATTCTATATCCCAATTACTCTTCTGATTATCCCATGGTAATTTATCTAAAATTTCTTTAGGTATCTTCTGTTCCAAAATGGTTCCAATTATGATGGAACAACTTTTGCAACTATTTATTAATTCTTGTGTCTTTAAACTTTCAACACAGCATGTTATCTCTGCCTTAAACTTAAACATGTCATTAAAATTGTACCTAGGTACCTTAATATTAATAAGCTTTAAGATTAGAGTTTGTATTAATTTATGTTTATTGCCAAAATTTTCCTTCAAAGTCTCCATTACTATGGGATAATTATCCCCCCTCAAAGCATAACCTGACACCAACGTTAAAGCTACACCCTTAAGACACCCTAAGAGAGCTTCTAACTTTGCTGCATTTGAATAATTACGACTTTCTACATTAGCCTTGAAAACTTCGTAAAAATGGTCAAATTGTAAAACATCACCACTAAAAGTAGGAAGGGTTCTAGTAGGAGCTTTGAATAACTCTGGCTCACGCTCTTTGTGTTCATGACTGTTTTTATTGAGTGGGGACATGTCTTTATTATTATTTTTGACAAGCGTTTGTATTTTATTACTACACTCATCTATAAGTAAAATTCTATCATAAGCTTGTTCATCATCCCTTAAATATTCTTCCCCAGTTAAAAAACTTTGAACAAGGTCATCAGCCTTGATTAACTCCTCTTTAAGGGTTAATAAGGAGTTTAGTTTCGCAGATAATAAATCAAAGTCCAGTGTCACTTGACCAATTGCGACATTTATTTCATTGCACAATCTCGTTTGCCTGTTTCTTATCCTTTTCCTATTCAATTTAGCTCCTTGCAATTCTGGACTACTCTCTAATGTTACCTCACTTTGCGGGGTGGTGTCTATTTGTTCACCATTTAAATCCATTATTAATACTAATATATTATTAAAATATAAAAAAATAACTTAAACTACCACCTGGTTAAGACAATTTTTAATACTGGATATTTTAAACTTTATTTATAAAGTCAAAATATCTTCAAGCTCCCGTAAAAAAGAGAAAAAAAATCTGGCTAAAATATGAGTTTTTTCATAAACATTGGAGCGCCAATAAAAATGTGTTAAATAAAATGTCCTTGCTCACGGAAATATGGAGGCGATACCTAACACATTTTACCAAAATAAAGTTCAAAATTTAATAAATAAATAAAAAATAAAAATGCCCGTTTCCTCAGCCAGTTTTCAATAAAATTTTGGAGCACAAGTATCAAAGGAAAAATGCAATAAAAAAAATTTAAATATTTGTCTTAACCAGGATAAAATAAAAAATATATAAAAATCAAGTTTATTAACAGTACCAATTTAATATCCAGATTTGGTAAATGAAAATCTTCAACAAAAAGAGATCCTGTAAGTCATCCACCAACAAGGAATGAAAGGGGACCAATAGTTCCTTCTTCAAAAATCAGGAAATCAGTATCCTACCATACCACGCCACATCATTCCAGACCTAAAAAATATAAAACGGAAGAGTATTCTGGTCGAGAAAATAAATATCCCTTGCATTGCGAGGAAGTAATATATATAATTAATAATAATAATAATAATAATAATAATCAATAATAATAATAATTAATCAATATAATAATTTAATAATAAAATAATAATATAATAATAAATAATATTAATGAAAATAATAAATAAATAATAATGAATAATAATAATATAATAAGTAAAAGAAAATAATAATAATAATAAATTACACTAATAGAAAAAAGGTCATAAACTTAGATTTAAACATTAATTACATTAAACAATACTATCTTGATATGAAACTTCATTATAAAATATACATGAACCTTTCAGTGAATAAAAAAGAAACAATAAAAAATATATTAAATAAAAGGAATATTCAACTGAATATTACCCACCAAAGGGACTAAAGGATCCTTCTTCTGGACCAATAAGTCATCAAACAACAACAAAGAAATGCAACGGGGACCAATAGAACTTCCTTCAAGACCGGAAATTAGAATTCTACCATACCACGCCACATCATCCAAACCTAAAAAATATAAGGCGGAGAAGTATTCTGTTCGAAGAAAATATAAATATCCTTTGCATGTGAGGTAAATAATAATAATAATAATAATAATAATAATAATAATAATAATAATAATAATAATAATAATAATAATAATAATAATAATAATAATAATAATAATAAAGAAAAATATTTATCGTAAACAAATATTAAATCTTAAATAAATTCATCAATGTCAAGACCTTTAATGACAAAAGGGAAAGGTAAACCAATTAAAAATAAAGAAAGGAAAATATATATATATTTGACTACTTGTCACTCACCGAGAAAATCAAAGGGAAATAAGTTTACCATAGACATCGACATCGGTTGAATGCAAGGAAACCATCAACGCCACTCATCGATATAAAAAATGTCTTTATGACCTAATGTCACATTTACACACACAAAAAAAATGAAAAACCACAATAATTAACTTAGACATCATTCCACATCCTTCCTAGTTCAAGTGATGAATTTATTTAGATTTAATATTTGTTTCTTCACCTATCAAATATCCTCCTATGTACGAGTAGCCTCTATTAATTTTATTATTATTATTATTATTATTATTATTATTATTAATTATTATATTAATTTTATTATTATTATTATATTTTATTTATTATTTACCTCACATTGCAAAGGATATTTATATTTTCTTCTAACAGAATACTTCTCCGCCTTATATTTTTTTAGGTTTGGATGATGTGGTGTGGTATGGTAGAATTCTAATTTCCGGTCTTGAAGGAAGTTATATTGGTCCCCGTTGCATTTCTTTGTTGTTGTTTGATGACTTATTGGTCCAGAAGAAGGATCCTTTAGTCCCTTTGGTGGGTAATATTCAGTTGAATATTCCTTTTATTTAATATATTTTTATTGGTTCTTTTTTTACTGAAAGGTTCATGCTTATATTTTATAATGAAGTTTATATATCAAGATGGTATTGTTTAATGTATTAATGTTTAAATTTAAGTTTATGACTCTTTTTTCTTATTAATGTATTATTATATATTATTATATTATTATTATTATTATTAATTATTATTATTATTAATTTTATTATTATTATTAATTATTATTAATTATTATTATTATTATTATTATTATTATTATTATTATTATTATTATTATTATTATTATTATTATTATTATTATTATTATTATTATTACTTCCTCGCATGCAAAGGGATATTTATATTTTCCTCGACCAGAATACTCTTCCGTTTTATATTTTCTAGGTCTGGAATGATGTGGCGTGGTATGGTAGGATACTGATTTCCTGATTTTGAAGAAGGAGCTATTGGTCCCCTTTCATTTCCTTGTTGGTGGATGACTTACAGGATCTCTTTTTGTTGAAGATTTTCATTTACCAAATCTGGATATTAAATTGGTACTGTTAATAAACTTGATTTTTATATATTTTTTTGTCATGGTTAAGACAAATATTTAAATTTTTTTTTATTGCATTTTTCCTTTGATACTTGTGCTCCAAAATTTTATTGAAACTGGCTGAGGAAACGGGCATTTTTATTTTTTATTTATTTATTAAATTTTGAACTTTATTTTGGCAAAATGTGTTAGGTATCGCCTCCATATTTCCGTGAGCAAGGACATTTTATTTAACACATTTTTATTGGCGCTCCAATGTTTATGAAAAAACTCATATTTTAGCCAGATTTTTTTCTCTTTTTTACGGGAGCTTGAAGATATTTTGACTTTATAAATAAAGTTTAAAATATCCAGTATTAAAAATTGTCTTAACCAGGTGGTAGTTTAAGTTATTTTTTATATTTTAATAATATATTAGTATTAATAATGGATTTAAATGGTGAACAAATAGACACCACCCCGCAAAATGAGGTAACATTAGAGAGTAGTCCAGAATTGCAAGGAGCTAAATTGAATAGGAAAAGGATAAGAAACAGGCAAACGAGATTGTGCAATGAAATAAATGTCGCAATTGGTCAAGTGACACTGGACTTTGATTTATTATCTGCGAAACTAAACTCCTTATTAACCCTTAAAGAGGAGTTAATCAAGGCTGATGACCTTGTTCAAAGTTTTTTAACTGGGGAAGAATATTTAAGGGATGATGAACAAGCTTATGATAGAATTTTACTTATAGATGAGTGTAGTAATAAAATACAAACGCTTGTCAAAAATAATAATAAAGACATGTCCCCACTCAATAAAAACAGTCATGAACACAAAGAGCGTGAGCCAGAGTTATTCAAAGCTCCTACTAGAACCCTTCCTACTTTTAGTGGTGATGTTTTACAATTTGACCATTTTTACGAAGTTTTCAAGGCTAATGTAGAAAGTCGTAATTATTCAAATGCAGCAAAGTTAGAAGCTCTCTTAGGGTGTCTTAAGGGTGTAGCTTTAACGTTGGTGTCAGGTTATGCTTTGAGGGGGGATAATTATCCCATAGTAATGGAGACTTTGAAGGAAAATTTTGGCAATAAACATAAATTAATACAAACTCTAATCTTAAAGCTTATTAATATTAAGGTACCTAGGTACAATTTTAATGACATGTTTAAGTTTAAGGCAGAGATAACATGCTGTGTTGAAAGTTTAAAGACACAAGAATTAATAAATAGTTGCAAAAGTTGTTCCATCATAATTGGAACCATTTTGGAACAGAAGATACCTAAAGAAATTTTAGATAAATTACCATGGGATAATCAGAAGAGTAATTGGGATATAGAATTTATTTTAGATATCATTACTAAAGCTTTAAATAATTTAGAGGTTTTAGGTCAAAAATTAGAGATTACCAACAATGATAAATCTAAAAATAATACAAACAATAATAATAATAATAATAATTATAAATCTAACTTTAAATCTAATAGTACTTTTAATAATTGGAAGACTGGTGCCATCCCCAAAAATTCTACAGTTTTAACCACTACCCACACTCAAGTTAATAAGCAGCAGCCCCTCCAAATTAAAAATGGCAGGCGTAGGATGTTGATGGAAATATGAAATTTTTGCCAAAGAAAAGTGATTTTAATTTTCTTTTTAACAATTTAATACATAAAAAAGTATTAATCAATTCTGAAAATAGAAAGAAATGCTTTTTGCAACTGGAAATTATGCGTACGATATTTATTTTCCATATATTAAATTATTATTTTTATGGGCTCTAATTTAGCAGCCCATAAAATAAGCCAAATTTATTAATTCTTAAAAAAAAAGACAGATGTGGCAACTGACAAAAAACAGAATACCGAGTTCCTGTAGTAGATTTTAAAAAGTTGCCAGTTTGTCTTTCTGAATTTTTTTGGCAACTTGGAATTTAGTGTCATTTAAAATTTTATTTCATATTTCAGTAGGTTGCTAGTTCTGTCCTTCTGCATAAAAATGCCCAAAAATGTAAATGCATAAAAATTAGTTTATTCCTAGGCTATGGAGAGATCGGTTCTGTTTTTTTTTTTTTGTTTTTTTTTTTTTTTTGTGGATAGCAGATAGGCTAAAAAAGATAGGCTAAAAAATTGCGTTTTGTGGTGTTTTAAGCGAAGAAAAGAAAAACGTGAAAGAGAAGTATTAAATAATTTAAAAATAATTAATAATTCAGCTAAATAAAATGATCAACGAGAGATTGAATGTATTAACGATGCTTTAAATTGAGAGCGTAATGGTTTATAAAATACCAGATTTCAATGAAAAAGTAATTGAACGCTTTTCTACATCTAAAACTCGAAGAACTAATCTTATTTTTAAATAAGAATATCAGCAAACTTTCCAGAATAAATAAGGTACGTTTGAAATTATATATATAATATAGTATACTTATAATATAATATATATAATATATATACTATAATATTATATATATATTATATATATATTATATATAGTACATAAATATAAACAAATAACTCTAAAAAAAAAAAAATATATATATATATATATATATATATATATATATATATATATATATATATATATATTATATAAAAAATAAAGTATGTTTTAATATATATATATATATATATATATATATATATATATATATATATATATATAAACTTGCAGCCCCTCCATGCCAAGTTTACACGAGCCGCCACTGGTTTTAACCACTACCCCTACACTCAAGTTAATAAACAAACCTCTCACCACATTGTCGTCCCTTTCAACCTATCTCACAAACCCCACACCAATAGACCACTCCTCCCTACATCTCAATTTAACACCTCTTCTTCATTTAAACCCAAATCTTTTAATACTTCAGTTAAACCCACCTTTCAAGAGTACCCAAGCTATGAAAACAGGATAACTTGTAGATTTTGTAATGATAACCATTATACTAATAATTGTCATGTCATTAATAAAATAGAACATAGAATTAGTTTTATAAAAACAAAAAATCTTTGTTTTAATTGTTTGTCTAGCAACCATCTTTCTGAAGAATGTACTTCACAAAAGGTGTGCTATATATGTAAAGAAAGGGGGCATCACACTTCCATTTGTTCTAAAACCCCTTCCAATCCCAATAACAAGGAAAATGCAATCGCCAGTCAAGTAGGCACTTTTTTAACAAGTAGTAAAGGGGTTGCTCTTCCTTTAGCAAGTTTGTCAATATATAAAGGTAATAATGTTTTCCCTGTCTGCACCCTGTTTGATCATGCAAGTCAAAGAACGTTAGTGAGTAGGTCATTAGCTTGTTTTTTAAATTGCAGCCCATTGTATAAGATAAAAATGTCTATTAATGGTATTAATACTCCAGGTGTGAATAAATTATATGATGTAATTAATTTAAAGGTATGGACAGATGAAGGTATAACAGATTTAACTGCTGCGGTAGTAGATGAATTACCAAATTCTATATTTATACCAGGTTTAGTTCAGACTACGGAATTTTTGAGAAAATGTAATGTAACCTTAGCTAATCCCCATGCAAAGAATGATTATGTGAAAATTGGCCTTTTAATAGGTTCTGACCAATTGCACAAATTCCTTAGAGGATATGAAATATGTTATGGTATTAATTTAATGAATACTACAGTAGGTAAGGTGATTTGGGGCAATCTTCCTTTTGCTTCACACAATACAAATTCACAGTGTACAGTAACTTCAACTTTTAAAGTAGATATTGGATTTTTAGAGGAAAATGTTTCAATGCAAAATTGTTTAGATTTTATGTATAACAAAAGGGTAAATGATTCTATTGATAATTCCTTTCAAGCCATGCTCCCACCTACCACCACCTCCTCACCCCTTACAATCCCTGTTAACCCATCTAACAATATTCCTACTCCTTCTCAATCCATCCTCTCCCCTACCACCACTTCCTCACCCCCTACAATCCCTGTTAACACACTTAATAATATTCCTACTCCTTCTCAATCCATGCTCCCCCTTACCACCACTTCTTCACCCCTTACAATCCCTGTTAACACACTTAACAACATTCCCACTCCCTCTCAATCCATGCTCCCCCCTACCACCACCTCCTCACCCCTTACCATCCCTGTTAACACACCTTACAACATTCCCACTCCCTCTCAATCCATGCTCCCCCCTACCACCACCTCCTCACCCCCTGCAGTCCTTGTTAACACATCTAACAATATTCCTACTCCTTCTCAATCCATCCTCTCCCCTACCACCACTCATTCACCCCTTACCATCCCTGTTAACACACCTTACAACATTCCCACTCCCTCTCAATCCATGCTCCCCCCTACCACCACTTCCTCACCCCCTGCAGTCCTTGTTAACACTCTTGACAACATTCCTAATCCCTCTCAGTCCATCCTCCCCCCTACCACCACTTCCTCACCCTTTACAATCCCTGTTGACACACTTAATAACATTCCTACCCATTCTCAATCCATACTCCCCCTTACAACTAAATTGTCACCCCTCATAATCGATGTTGATCTTTTTAAGGCAATCCCATCTCTCAATGATGATCTTTTCTCTTGGGTAAATACCTTTATTTCTTATTCCCCTGTTGAACTATCTGCTTCCTCAGTTGAAAGCTTTAGAGAGGAGGAAGGTTCACCTGAATTGGATATAAATAAATTGTGGGAATTAACTCACATAGGTATATCACCAAAAGAAAGTTTTACTGAAAATGAGCGTTCCACTTTAAAACATTTTCAAGAAAATTTACGTTTTGAGAATGGTCGGTACATAGTCTCACTCCCTTGGCGTGATAGCCATCACCCCCTCCCTAATAATTATTCATTAGCCAAATGTAGGCTCTATAGTGTATTGAAGAAATTGAGGTCACAACCTGACCTTTTAAAATCATATTCAGAAGTGTTAAAAGATCAAATGGAAAGAGATTTTATAGAAGAAGTTAAACCTTCTACACCACTTCACCCCGAATCTAAAGTTCATTACTTACCTCACCATGGTGTACTTAAAAACTCTTCAACCACAGCTTTAAGGATTGTTTTTGATTGCTCCTCAGGGTCCCCTAGCCTGAATAATTGCTTAAATTCAGGTCCCTCTCTTATAACAGATTTAGGTAAATTATTATTAAAATTTCGCATGAAATCTTATGCTATATCTGCAGACATCGAGAAGGCGTTTTTAGCGATAAGGTTAGATGAGAAGGATCGTGACTCTACAAGATTTTTATGGTTAAGAGAGCCAGAGAATCCTAATAGTCCTCTCATGACTTATCGTTTTAAATCTGTTCTCTTTGGTGCAACCTGCAGTCCTTTCCTATTAGCAGCATGTCTTAATCATCATGTGTCAAATTCTGACAGTCATTATAAAACTGATATTTTGAGTCAATTATTTGTTGATAATATTTTTAATACTTTCGATGATGAGAATGAAATAATAAAATATTTTGATGAAACCCGTAATTTATTTTTGAAGGGAGGTCTTAACCTTAGAGAATGGTCTTCTAATTCCCTTAAAGCAAATGAATATTTCGAATTGAATAAAGTAAGAAGTGAAAGTTCTACTGTTAAAGTCTTAGGTTTAGAATGGAACATTAACAGTGATATGATGACTTACCCGGTTAAAGAGGTGGAGAAATTTGCTAATACCAAGCGCAAAATACTTAAGGAAGTAGCTTCTGTGTTTGACCCTATGGGAATATTATCCCCTGTTATTATTAGAGGTAAGGTGTTATTACAAAAATTATGGAAGAGAAAGTATCAATGGGATCAACCTATTGCTGAAGAATTTTGTAAGGAGTGGGAGTTAATTTCTCTTCAGTTAAAGTATTGTCAATCTTTACAAATACCACGTCAGTTAATATTTTCTTATGAAGTAATCTTGCATGCCTTTTCGGATGCTTCAAAGAGTGCCTATGCAACTGTAGTATATATAATATCACATAAAACCAATATTTGTGTGTCTAATATTCTTATGTCCAAGGTTAAGGTAGCCCCTGTGAGAGAGTTAACCATTCCCCGTATGGAATTAATGGGCATATTACTATCTACTCGTTTGTTAAAATATATTAATGAAGCATTTAACAATATTCTTAATATTAGGGATATATATATTTGGTCAGATAGTCAGGTAGCTTTACAATGGGTTTACTCTCAGAAACAGCTTCATACTTTTTTACAAAATAGAGTAGACGAAATCCACAAAAATGTCCCTTCAGCAGAGTTTAAATACGTGCCAACTTTTTGTAATCCAGCAGATTTAGCTTCTCGGGGAAGTAAAGGTGAATATATAAAATCGAGTCTATGGTTACATGGTCCAGGTTGGATAGTTGATGAACAAAACTGGCCTAAATGGGAGGAGCATCCTTTACATCTGAAAGAATCTTCAGTTGAAGATTCTCTTGTTACCACCACCACTATTACCGAAATTCCTTCTATAAAATATGTTAGATTTAAGTCTGTATTCATCTTTAGACAAGGTTGTACGTATAACAAATTTAATATTTAGATTTATTAATAATTTGAGAAGGTCAAAGATGAGTGCTCCTTTAAAATCTATAGTTAAACCAACTTTTTCCCATCAGTTTACAATGGAAGAGTTTCAAAGGTCAGAATTGTATTGGATAAGGAGCTTACAAGTTGAGTTTTTTACCCCAGAAATAAAGTTTTTAAGTTCGAACAATGTATCCTTAACTTCTTTAACAAAGCAATTAAATTTGAAATTGATGGATGGTTTGCTTCGATGTGATCGAAGGCTTAATAATTCCCTATTACCTTTTGATACTAAGTTCCCTTTATTTTTACCTACTAAGTCTATTTTTGTTAAGCTACTCATTTGGCAATTTCACATTAAATATCATCATTTGGGTATTTCTGAGCTTATTCTAATCATCCGCAGGAAATACTATTTTGTTCGAATGAGACAGATTGTAAAAAAGGTAGTAAGACCATGTGTGTTATGTAAACGCTTACAAGCGGTACGTTTTAAACCCGCCCCCCTTGCTGCACTTCCTCATTCAAGAGTAGTAGATAGTAAACCCTTTACTGTAATAGGTGTAGACTTAACAGGTTATTTTAATGTAAAGATTTCTAAAACTTTAATTAATAAGTGTTATATAGCACTTTTTACTTGTGCCGTAACCCGTGCAATCCATTTAGAAATAGTTTTGGACAATAGCACCGAATCGTTTTTATGTTCTTTCCGACGATTTATAGGTCGGCGAGGCATCCCTACCATTATTTATTCAGACAATGCAACTTATTTTCAAGCTTCGGATAAGTATATTAAACGCTTACACTCACTCCCATCTGTTAAAGATTTTTTATCAACTCATTCTATAACCTGGAGATTTAATCCTGCCCGTGCTAGTTTTTACGGGGGTTTCTTTGAGCGGTTAATTGGTTTGGTGAAAATTCACTTGAAGAGAATACTAAAAAATAGTTTAATTTCTTTAGAAGAGTTCTCCACGGTTTTGGTAGAGATAGAATCGACCATTAATTGTCGTCCCCTCACCTTTGTGGATAATGACATTTTGAGTAATGATCCCTTAACACCTTCTCATCTATTAATTGGTTATAAATTAAATTCCCTTCCTGTTCCTCTTGAATTACTGGATTCGGATCCGACTTATAAAGATCCCATTAAATTAAATAAGAGATATAAATACTTATTAAAACTTATCAATAATTTTAAAAACGTATGGAGGAATGATTACCTTTTAAATTTAAAACAGTCTTGGAATGTGCAAGGTAGACCAAACATCAAGGTTGGTGACATTGTCCTTGTTGAAGATGATGGACCTCGCTTAAAATGGAAGTTAGGTATTGTTCTTATTCTTTATAAGTCACCTGATGGTTATGTCCGGTCCGTGTCTCTTAAGACGAGAAATGGTGAAATAACGAGAGCTGTTGTCCAGTTATATCCCTTAGAATTACATACTAATATTTATGATAAAGACTCTTCCCCTGTTAATGACCTTAATTCTGACATTGTGGTTCCCCCAGCAGCAAAACTAACACGTCAGGCTAAAGAGGTTGCACGACAGCGTATAAAAAATCTTTCATCACAAAGTTACATGTTACTTTTATTATTATGATATTATTATTATATTATTTTATTATTATTAATTATTTTATTATTATATTATTATTATTATTATTATTATTATTATTATTTTAATTATATTATTATTTATTATTAAAACTTTTGATTATTAAGATTGTTATCTATTATTATTATTTTATTATTATTATTATTATTATTATTATTATTATTATTATTATTATTATTATTATTATTATTATTATTATTATTATTATTATTATTATTATTATTATTATTATTATTATTATTATTATTATTATTATTATTATTATTATTATTATTATTATTATTATTATTATTATTATTTTTAATTCCTTAATCTTTGTTTGCAGTGTTCATCCCTTTCATTTACTTTGCCTCCATTATGTTATTCACGAAATTATCGTTTGTATTTAATAGTTGTCTTTGTCATTGCTCTTTTGTTCGATATATCGTTGAAGGATTGGTCTTTGTCTTCTGTTGAACCTTTTGTTCCCCCTTCAAACTTTCACGAGTCCCTTCTGTAAGCATAAATGTAATCTATTTGTAGTATGTAGTACATTGATATCATCAATTTGATATTAGTTGTCTCTTCATCCTTAAAAATGAAATTGTTAAAGTATACTAAGGAAGGTGGTGAAGAAGTAAGGAGTTGTTTATAAGAAAGAGTTTATGAAAAGTTACAATGGTATATATTATATGTATGTACTTGTTCATTTGGTCTGGTGTTTTCGAGGCTAATAACCTCTTTTTTAAACTCTAGGACCGAGTGCTTACCCCTTTTTCTTGTAATGTCACGAGGTCCATGTAGTTAGTTTTCTTTTTCCCTTTTATTCTTGCACCAGATCAGATTTTTAACCAAAGTTTTTTTTTCTTTTTTTTTCATTTAGGCTGTTGGTTCGAGGCTAATAACCTCTGTTTTAAAATCTAGGTTCCTTGTACTTACTCTCCACCTTGGTAATGTTACAAGGACCAGTTAGATAGGTTTTTTTCCCTTTTCTATTCTTCCAACAGCTTAAATTGTTTAATTTTTTTTTTGTTCCTTAGTTAACTTTTCATTGAAAGGATGATATTTTAGACTGTATTCTTTATTTTATTTTTATTGTTTTGCCCTTTTTTTTATGCTGAGTTGGGACAGTGCCTGTTTGAGTTTCCCTCACTTTTTTTCCCTACGGTTCTTCTCAGAAGTGACTTAATCTGGATTGAAGGTTATCGAACATTAGAGCTAATAGTTTTCATGTTAAGTTTACCCCTTTTATTTCTTGAATTGCATAATTACTGAATTCTTCCTCGTTTCAAAATCTCATAACTACATACTTTTTTTTTTTCTTCTTTTTTGTTTGTCGTTTTTTGTTTTGTTGCGGGGAGTTTTAATGTCATGAATTTTATTTTTTATTTATTTTTTTGCATTCATGACCAGTAATTGATTTTAATAGCTGTAATATTCATTCCATCTTTCCTTTTAAATCTTCCGTTAAATGTACAGTTAGGTTTTTGTACGTCTGGCAGGACCGTATTTTAATAGCCATTTGTGATGAATAAAGATTTTTACGTTATTAATAGTTGTAATTGAGTTTTGAAATTTCTTTAAAGTTTTATTATCTTTATTTATAT
>JABUQX010052284.1:20000-22500 GCA_015478945.1 Trachelipus rathkii
AAATTATTAGCATCTTTATTTTAGTTCTCTTTATATGTTTTAAACTTTGGTTCGTTTGTGAGATGTCTTATTTATCTTCTAGGATATTATTATGTTATTAAATTGTGTCATTTGCATTATTCTGAACATTTATATAATTTTAAATATTCGATTAATTTTGTTATCCTTTGTTAAAAGGGAAATATGCATTTATTTTCAAAACTATTATATTAAGCCGAGCCATATGTTGAAATCTTTTTTGAAATTTATTTTAGCATTTATGTTTACAAAGCTTTTTTTTTTAATAAATTGAGCATATATTTTCAGCATATTCAGAGAAACGGGAGATTCTCCTCAAGCAATAAGGAGATAGTTTTACTATTCTTAAGTGACACTGTTTTACAGGTCTTTAGCTGCTTTCTTGATACTGTTTTACAGGTCGATCTCTATCGTCGTGTTACGGGATAGTTCCCATGCATTGAAAGAAGTTGTGTTACAATTCTTTGGTCGACTCTGTATTACAGGTTGATTGCTAACACCGTGTTATGGATAAGAATTTGCATTGAGAGGCACCGTTTTACAGATCTCTACTATACAAGATAGTTGTTAACACCGTGTTACGGGTAAACCTTTGCAACTTGGGAGGTGCTGTTTTACAAATCTCCAACTAGATTTGTTTCACAGGCTAGACAATAACATTGTTTTACGAGTTAGTTTTTTTTTTTTTTAATCCTAGATATAGCGAACTTAATCACGCAGTTTCTGAAATAGACGAATCTCAAACTAGTATTTGTTTGTTTTATTTTTTTTGTTAATAAATTTGTAATTAGTAATTTTGTTTGTTGTTATTATCCTGCCACTTTCTTCGCTACCATCTATTAACCAGTCAGACGGTTTAAAATTAATAAGATCAAGTCTTACAATATATATATATATATATAGTTATATATATATATATATATATATATATATATATAAGATCTATCTATAAATATATATATATATATATAATATTATATATATATATATATAATATAAATGATTTGTGCTCAAAGAAGGTTGAATGTTTCGTAGCGGTTAGCAAAAATGAAGATTTTCTTCGCATGGTTATAGGGCGACAGGGCTAGCAACTCGGTCTTTCCTTCTGCTTGTATACTCTTGGACCGCGTTAGAATCTTTTCGCCTAGAAGCAACATCCTCTGGAGAGCTCTGGCAGAACGATTATTGAGGCCTAATAGAAGAAGGGTGCTAGTTCTAATGAAAGGGCGAAACCCTACCTGAGAGTGTTAACTGAAGATGGCGTCGGAACCATTCGCGCCGAGAATGGTTTTCTGGATTGCTCTAAGGTTAAGAGTTTCGGGCTAGAAGAAGATGCTGGACCAACGGACAGACCGAAAGAATTTTCTAGGACTTGTTATATATATATATATATATATATATATTATATATTATATATATATATATATATATATTATACTATATATATATATATATATATATATAATATATTTATATATATATATATTATATATATAATATAATATAATCTATATACTATTATTATTCTATATAATAATTATTATATTATATACAGAGAGAAAAAATTTTAATGATTTTTTTATATATATATATATATATATATATATATATATATATATATATATTTAATCATCATCATCATCATTACCCACCTTCTTTCCCCAGACTGGAGGTAAGGTGCGTCACATGGACTGGAAACAGAAAAGTAGTAGAAGAATATGACGCAAGTCGAAAAGAAACCCAGCCTTACCGCCCCCTTTATACCTTTAAGTGAGAACTCGTCGCAGTCAGAAAAATCCCCCTAGAGATTCACGGACAAGCGACGGATCTTTCAATATGGCATTTCCGTCAAGGCAGGGTTCATCTTGCCCAGGTGGGTCACAACCTTCCCTCACAAACCCCGCCATTCCTCTTTTATGCAGCTTTCTTATCGTTCTGCCAAACTCACATTCCTCTCCTCCAAGCAATCCTTTACTGACTCAATCCACTTTTTCTTCGGTCTCCCAGCCGGTCAATTCCCAGCACACTCAGCACTATATATCCGCTTAACCAACCGACTATCATCCATTCTTTACACATGAGCAAACCATCTCAATGTACTTTCATATATATATATATATATATATATATATATATCGTTGTAAATATATCTTAGATGTGAGTAATATATATTATATATACTTTTTATTTTCTATATATAAATATATATATATATATATATATATTATATATATATATATATATATATATATATATATATATATATATCGTTGGAGGTGTGAAAATGAATTATCATCAAACTTTCAGTGTATACTTATGCTTTGCGATTTTCCTGGGGAAGTCAAAGGCCTCACCAATGTAAAGCGAATTCAGTCTCTGCATAAATTCTCATAAATTCCCATAAAATTCTCGCTGTTTCCTCATCGCATTTCTTATCTCTATATTGTAACATTCCCTTGGTGAAGAAAGGAACACATTTTAC
>JABUQX010052284.1:27500-44329 GCA_015478945.1 Trachelipus rathkii
TTTGAGATCAATATTGAAGTGTTAGAATATCTGGTTATCCGGCAGGGTAAAAGTGATATTCGGTCGAATAACCGTATAACAGAAAATTGCCGGATAGCCGGATAACTTTGTGGCGGACAAGCACGGTGGCCCTTGCTAACTGTGAAATCATGCATTCTTTAACATAGAAGAAGGTATTTTGTCATTGAAATAAGTTTCTCTTTTATGTACTGACTGGTTGACAAATTTTAATTCCTACCCAAACAGCTGATAATTTTTATTGTCGCTGGTTGCATATAGAATTTCATTCGTGACGTCATTGACACTGGTGTTTGTATATGGTTTAATCGCAAGATTTTATTTTCTTCGTTTACTTCAATTATTTAAGACTTGTATTTTTTTATTTTTCACATTTTCGACCTACGCTGACTCTAATCATCTCTGTATAAAACTGAGAAATAAAATTATGTTTAATTTTGTTTAGAGTCCAAAAACGTAGTTAGGGAGTACAAGTCGTTGTTCTCTCTGAAAGCAAATCTTTTGCTAATTTCTCTCAATATTGTCGATCTCATCAGTTTTATTCTTTGACTATTATTGTCTGAGAACACTAGTATCTTCAGAGCAATTACAGTATTGACGCAAAGTTTTTGCTGATCATCATGGTGATTTGTTCAAATGACTGGAGTAAAGTGATGATACTGTTAGTTAGAATAGAATTATTATTGTATCACATTTGCACAATGCTTTTCCAGCTCATGGTAACGTCATGTATTTTTGAAATTTATAGGCATTAATTCCTTCCTGTATTTTCTTTTGTTCTTCTTGAGATATAGTCGAATGATTAGCTTGTACTCCATTTGCCTACATTTTAAGAGAACTTCTCTGACCGTTGTTTGAGAGGTCACATCATATCTAATGGCAACGTTCAGTTGATGACTAAAGTATTGTGTTATTCAATCAAGATAGAAACATAGCTATCTTTATATTGACACTAGCATTTCTCGTACCACAGTGAACAGCATCTGGATATAGGTTCTACTTCGCTAACATTCCATTAAATACGTCACTGAGATATTCACCTGTGTTACGTTTAGTGAGTGACTTAGCGCACAACACAACATTTTGGGATTTGAAGAAGTGAGAATGTGTTTAAATTTGAAGTTTAAATACTTGAAGAATTTAGGATAGTCAGTTGAGTTAAGAAACTGAAATATAAAACAAACGAATTTAATTGTAAATTGATAGCTTGTGCAATTTGGAAGCCCCCAAATCAGAGCTACGAGAGCAAACATCATAATTGAGCACAAAATAGCATGAGTCTTCTTTGATTGAAAATTGGGAATAGAAACAGTAAGAAGGAAAATAATAAGGTTTGCTGTTAAAACGCTCAACACTAGAGTTTCGGTAAAGAATAACATGAAGTTTTGAGTAGATGAGTTGATGTTATATAACGCGGACATTAGAGTAAAGATCGCAATGTTGCAGAATATAGCAAAGGCTTTAGATATTCTGTGCATCAGAAGAGTCCCTCAATTCCATGACCACATAAGACCCTCAACTCCCAAGTGATGATGTGGGAAAGGATAGAAGAGTGACTATTTTTGGAAACCCTCCATCTTGGCTTCTCCAATGTTAGTCGTGTAGTTATTCACTTTCATATAATTTTTTAAAGGAAAATGATGTTTGTGATAATGTTTGTGATGTGTGATAAAGGAGAGCCTACTCCAATGTAAGAAAAATGTGTATATGGGGAAACCATTGACGCTGGAGTGAATTTGCGAAATATCTTAACACTTCACACATACACACACACGTATATATATATATATATATACTATATATATATATATATATAATATATATATATTTATAATATTTTATATATATATATATATATATATATATATATATATTATATATATAGGAAGAAAGATGGTGAGAGAAATGCACTTAGTGGTTTAATTTATATAAATTATTAATGTCTTCCGTCATTATTTCGTTATTTAGAATTATAAAATCACGCGAGTCAATAATGTTTAAATTAAATTTATGACTTTAATATAAGTCTCAAGAACACGATGTTACAATATATCATACGCATATAATCTTCTTGTTAGAGTATACAAATCAACAAAATTTTATATATATATATATATAATATATATATATATATTATATTATATTTATATATATAAATCTATATTTAATATATATATATATTATATATATATATATATATATATATATTGTCGGATTAAATGGCTGCTGAAGGATGTTCCCAGCAATCACTAGTAAGCAGAATTTTTCCCAACCGCGATTTCGTCTAACATGCACGTGACTGAGTGTTTGGGCACATTTATGGTTAACCAAGAGTAAATGATCGTTAATTACAGTAAGTTGTAAGAGGTCAAGCCGTGCTCACCTTTCAGTCACGCCTACGGTAAAGATACTCTTAAAAAGAGATGAGGGGAGGTACCGAAACTATCCTCAACAAGAACGAATGTTACAACTAAATTCTATTAAAGGATTGATATCCTTTATGAATGAAAAATATCGTGAAATTAACGGCAATGCCTTAAACGATATTTTGTTGTGGACCAAATGTTTTTAAAGTCCTTTTACTACTGTGTAATACAATCCACCTAGCCCTACCCTAAAACGGTGATACGTTCAATGCATACATAAAATTATATGATCATAATAATATCAATAATGCTTGAATAGATTTATAAAAGCACAATTAAATTATGCCCCAAATTGTACCACCGATGCATAGATAGTGTTCAACGGATATGAAAACCTTATTCATGAATATGACAACAACTTGGGCAGATAGGAAAAAGTAGGTCACATTAAGAAAGAAAAAAATAGTATGCGTTGATGTTATTGTTAATGTTATTTTAAATGAGGGATTTCAAATAGTTGAATTTATCGTATACCAATTATAGGGTATCATAGAAGGTAGATAGAATTAATAACTTACTGATAGTTATACTAGTTATAAGAGCTCATCGTTATTGTTATTCGCTTATTCAAAGTTATTACTTGATTATTATTATATGAATTTAATTATATGATATTCTAAATATTATTGAGAATTATTATTAGTACATTATTATTATTATTTGATATATATTCATAATTAATTATTATTTTATTAAATATAATTATATTAGTATTATAAATTAGGTTTATTATTTTAAAATTATATATTGCTTATATTATTATTATTACAATCACCATTATTTAATATTTTATTCATTTTAGTATTTAATATTTAATTTATTATTATCATATTTATTATTATTACTTATATTATTAATGATTATTATTATTATTAGTATTAATTATTATTTTATTAGTTATTATTATAAATTAGTTAACCATTATTAGGCTTTTTTGATAGGATTAAATAATAATGATCAATAATTAATTATTTAATTGATTAGATAATGATCATCTAATATGGTATAATATTATTCAATTTGTTATTATTATTATATTATTATATATTATTTTATAATATTTTATTCTTATTATTATTATTATCATTATATTATTCTATTATTAGGAGTATAATATTATTTTCATTAACCAAATGATTCTTTATTAAAATGTTGAATCAGCTTTAATATTACTGTATTTCCTGAGCCTGTAGTTATTACTTATTATTATTATTATATATTATAATATTATATATATTATTATTATATTACTATTATTAGTAACATTACTTATTAACATTATCATTAAATATTATTCTTTTGTTAATTTTTCGCCCAATATACTCCTATACGAAGGACTGTCTCTAGTTTAATATGTAAACTGTATCTCAGACACGTCTTAATATTCTTCTTTGTCGACAATCAAGAGCTTAAATAAAGATAGAAGAGGAAATATGACTATAAGAAGGAATAAAAGTTAAAAGGAAATAGCAAATTAAAAGAAATTTGAACTTCATTAAAATGTTACATCCCCAGAAATTTTAACAATTTGGGCGATATTTAATAAACATTACAGGTAATCTGTAAAATTAGTGGATATATAGATACTCTAACGATCAATACTATATCTCGGAGACCGGTATAATATATATATAACACACGCCACACGGCAATGTGATAGGAGTAATAAGTAACACTTCAGTATCTATCTATATATACTACTATATATATATAAAATATATTAAGATATAATTACTATATATAGACTATATGGTTATAATATCTATATACTAATATAATATATAAATAATAATTTATATAATATATATAATAAATATATATATATATATATAACTTAATATAATAACTACTACTACTATATGACTATATATATATACCGTCTGATATGATCATATAACATATATATAATAATCATATATATATATATAATTATGATATATATATATATATAATTATATATATATATATATATAATATATATATAATATATACATATAGTACAATAAACTAATATATATTATATCATATATATATATAATAATTATATTTATAATATATATATATATATATATAATATATAATATATATTATATAATATATATAATAATATATACATTATATATACTACTATACTATAATACATAGACTAGTATATATATACTGATATAATATCTATATATAATATATAATATTATATATATAATATGTATATAAATATTATATATATATAATATATATATATATTAATATATATATTTTATATATTATATATAGATATGTCATATTTCTTAAATCCCGGGTTATACCACCCGGCTCACGGGGGATGCCTATTATGAGGATCGGGTGTTAAAAACACAACAAAAATTCAAGCTAACACAAACTACCAGGATAGCACAGACGCGGGCCTTTAAAGTGAGGGAGATTAAAATGAGTATCGGAACAGTAGAAGATGGAAGAGAATTTCCACAGAACAGAGGTGGCAGGAAAGAAGGAGCACCGCAGCGAACTAGTCTGGAGTTGGCTGATATCAACACAAAACTCATGGGTGCCGACACACGCATCCTTGTGCTAACGAGGGCCTCTTAAAGGTGTGGGCCGGACGAGTGGAAAGTTCCCTGCGAGCACTTGCCCGCTACGGTACTATAGAAAGAGATAAAGCTCACATTCGCGCGCAAAGATGGAGGGTCAGTGAACTAAGAAAGAACGGACATTTGATATCTTTTTGCCTTTGACTCGACCCATCCCCAAAAGCCGGTGAAACCTGAGCCCCCTGTAATGAGAGCAGTACTCCATACAACGGTGGATGAGGCCCTTGTATATAAACTGAGTAATGTGAAGGAAAAAAGTCTCGAAGTCTAAACAAGAACTCCATCCAGCTTCCTGGTAGCGCTCTTAAAGCAACCGTTAGTCGATGTGAGGTTTTGCAGACAGTTTTTTGTTTTTGTTAAAGGCCAAGGATTTTATATTGGTCGACAGAGAGCGAGAGAACGTCGAAAAGAGATAGAAAGTTAGCAAAGGTGTGCTTAGAGAGGGAAGATTTGTTAGAAGTGATGGTTTATTTAAAGAATTGTTTCAGCAGGTTCATGACACCCCAATCCTCGGAAATCTCTATCGCAGATCAGCGAAGAATGAGATCGGAAATATTAACGAGAGGCATTCTAGAAGTAAGATGAGGCAGAATTGAATGGGGGGGGGGGCAGTTGAAAGAATAGGGTCGAGTCACGGAATTATGAGTGAAGAGATTAGAGAGTGCGTGAGAAGATCATTAATCGAAAAGTTAAGAATAAAGAGAGAAAGACCAGAACCCTGAGAACACACTATTGACAGAAAAAGGATAGAAGAGTCGCCTCAGGTCAACAACAGCTCGATATTGAAGCGATTGGAAGAAAGCTAGACATAAGTAAGCAAAGAGAAGGAGAAACCCAACGGATGGGAGCTTGGAGAGCAGTGACGAACGTGCCCATACCCGGTCAAATGCTTGGATATTGTCAGACGCCCCAACTGCAAGTCTCACGTAGTTCTAATGCGGAAACCATAATAGTAAGATAGGAAAGTTATAAATCGCAGTAGATACCTCGAAGCGCGAAAAAGCCGGTACTGCGCATACGGAAAAGAAGTGATGAGATCAGATGATCTAAGAAAGAGAGTTGAGAGAGTTTCAAAAGATCTTAGATAGAATACAAGTAAGAGCTATAGGGCGCTAGTTAGAAGGATCAGAGGGCTTCCTTTTTTCGGAAATAGGTTTGGACTGTGCGTGCTTCCAAACTGCAGGGAAAGGCAGGTATTGGAGACATATGAGAATATAGTCTTGAACGAGGCGGGATAGCACGGCAAGCACACTCCTCAAAACTCTGGGGAGGAATGCCAATCCCGGCCACCCCTCCTAACGTTAGTAGAGTTTCAGGAGCCCCATAGCACCCGATCCGAATGTAATCCACAGGCAAAGGCATAAGGCACTGGAGGAGAAGAAGGGAGGAGGATGCCAGATCGTCAGGGTTGAAGTTAGAAGGAAAATAGGCGAGGCCGAAGAGAGTTGGCCTTTTAAGTTGGGAATTAAGCAGCAGAACATCCAGAGCGAATAAGAGGAAGGAAGAGATTTACAAAAGTTGATAGAGGATGTTTTGGCAGAGGCTCAGAAAGATTTGCTCAGTAGGAGCAGCCAATGGAGTTAGCGGCACCTTCTCGTTTTGTTAAAGCCGCTTTGGCTCGTCGAAGAGTATCCTGCAACGATTTTACAGAATGACACATTAGCTAGATGGATAGGAGAACGAGAATTTTCTCACATGCCCGATACGCACTGTCTCTAGCCTGGATGGCCAGAGAACAAGCATGATCGAACCATGGATTATGAGAGGAGAAAGATTTAGTCGAAGAAGAATAACCTACATGACCATCAACGATACAGCTACCACCTTATCGGCACAAGTTGAAGCGTCACCAGAGACAAAGCACGATTCACTCCAATTAATAGTTAGCCGTAGAAGCAAACGCCAAGGCCACCAAATCGGCGATGCAAAGTATACAGATATCATATTTTATATATATATTATAAGTATATATACTATACGTTTATACTATATGCATCTGCTACTATAATATATAAATACTATTAGTTTAATATATATACTAATATATATATTATACTATAATATATTATATTATATATTAGTAATAATAGTGATAGTAATATATTATATATAATATTATATATTTATATATATATATTGATATATATATAAATATATATATATAAAGTCCATGTATACAGTAAATCATATATGCTATTATTTATCGAATATATATCTATATATAATATATGTATATAATATTTTATATATATATATATATATATATTATATATAATATATATACATATATATAATACTACTATATATATAATATATATATTATATATATATATATAACATATATATATATATATATATACTTAGAGTATAGATTAGTATATTAATATTTAAATAATAAATATATACATATAACTATGTAATTATATATATATATTGATATACCTATGATATATATATAATATCATATATTATATATATAATAATATAGGTATACTATATATATATATATATTTTTTATATATATTATCTATTTGAATTATTTAAATATACAACATATACATATACTAAATATATTATTCAATATAATTAATATATATATATATAACTATATATATCATATATATATATAAATATATATATAGATGTATAGTATATATACCTATCTTTATCAGTATATAATATATATAGGAGTAATACTATATATATATATATATTAATATAGATTATCTTATATATATATATAATATATATTATATATAAATTTTATATATATATATATATATACATAATAACCTATATATATATATATATAGTCGACGGCCGGCCCCCTAGGCCCGATTCGGCCGGCCCGGCGCGCGGCGCCACCCCCGCCTATACTATATATATATATCTTTATATATATCTCTATCTTTATATTAATAATATATATACATATATATATACTATTATAATATATACATATAGTATATATATTATACTATAGTCTATTACTATAGAAATATATAAAATATAAATATACTATATATAATATATGATATATTATAGCGTATACTATACTATTATATCTTAGTAATTCATATATAATAGTATATACAATATATATATATTATATCTACTTATATATATATATATATATTTATCATATATAGTATTATTATTAACTAATTAAATATTATATCATATAATAATATATTATTATATATATATTATATAAGTATATAATTTATATATTATGATAATATAATAATAATATAATCTAATATATATTATAATATATAATATTTATATAATATAATATATATGTATATATGCACTATAATATGAATTCAGGCCTTTGGAGGGAGGTAGGTTGGCTTTCAAACAGGAGAAAGGAAGAAATCGAAAGAGAAACAGAAAAGTAAGTAAAGGAATTAGAAGGGGTGAAGAATCTGATCATTGATCATGTGAAGGTTCA
Organism: Trachelipus rathkii; assembly: GCA_015478945.1. Classification (NCBI taxonomy): domain Eukaryota; kingdom Metazoa; phylum Arthropoda; class Malacostraca; order Isopoda; family Trachelipodidae; genus Trachelipus; species Trachelipus rathkii. The sequence continues at coordinate 35,987 of JABUQX010052284.1, forward strand.
AACAAGCTGATTGTGATTTTGGATGGAATGACATCGGAGAAGGATTTGAAGACAGAATAAATAACTTTACTTTTATAGTTTATTTAATGTTTTTCTTTTTTTTTTTTTAATTATATCTTTAACAATTTGAAAAATAATGTAATCTGGTGATTTCTGTGGTCAAGTGTGAAAAAAGCTGGAATCATGAAACCTTTTTGGAACATTTGACCGATATATGGAGTAATAATCATGATGTTTTGGATGTAAACTGTGTTGTATGAGCCCTTCCGAATCCGTGCCTCTCTTTCCATCGCTGTCCCAATAAGAGGGGGCTCAAGGATTGTGTTGATAGAGATTGGATCGTTCTACAATGCTAGTGTACTTAATAAATAGTAGTGTAATAAAATGATAGTGTTTAATTTGTAGGTGTATTAATTAATTAGGTGATATTATATGAACGTGTCAGTGTTGTTCAATTGGTTATTGTGTAGTATAATACTATATAATATATATATGAAATACTATAATACTATAATATATAACTTAATATATATATATATTAGATTTTGATATGATATATATATTAATATTATAGTAATATATATATACGTATACTGTATTTTCATTTACTGATTTATATTTATTTATATAAAAGCGCCGGTAGCTCAGTGTAGAGCACTCCGCTGCAAACAAAGCGGGACCAGTCGCAGCAAGCTGTGTCGGGTGGGAGAATTGAGGCTATTCCTCCAGTTGGCTGCTCCGTCGGCTCGAGAACGTTTAATCGAGTACGCAGCCACCTCCTTAGATTAGGCTCTGCGTGAGCGGTGTGTTATCTCTGTAACTATATTCTATAGCTTACTATATATATATATATACTACTATATATATAATATATATAATATAATATTATATATTATATTATAATATATATTATATATTAATTATGTGTGTATATATTTATTTTAATTATTATATTATTATATATAAATTATATTAATATAATATATATATTAATATATATATATATATATAATATATATATATATATAGTATTAATATATACATATATATATAAATATATATAATATAAATATAACATATATAATATAGATATATATATATATAATTTATATATATATATATGTTTATATATATATATATATATATATATATAATATATAAATATATATATATCTTTATAACTTTATATTTATATTTTATATATATACTATAATATTAATATATATATTGAAATATATATAATATATATTATAATTATATATATAATATCATACTAATATATATATATATATATATAATATATATATATAATATATATAAATATAATATATAATATATATATATAATTATATATGTAGAATTATATAATATATATATTATTATATATATATAAATTATACTATATATGCCATATATATAAAGTATACTAGATATATATATTGAAGTATATATAAGTAATTGTTATTACCCATGGTAAGAGGTTTCTAAGGAAACGAAAGCTATCTCTAAGTTACATTTCAATATTCACGTACTTCTATTTTATCATGTATGTTCTTCACTCTTCAATAAATATATATTTTTATTAAGAAATGTTTGAAGGAATAGTGTTTTAATAATAAATAAAGTTTAATATATACATAGGATTTTTTTGACGACAATAGCATTGCTCAAAAGGCAATGAGCAAAAACTACGCCAAAGAAAAAGTCAAATACCACTCAGATAGCTATATATATCATATTAAACTCTTCAACCGTTTCAGATATGATATATATATATATAAGTTATATTATAATATATATATATATAATATACTATATATATATATAATATATAATATATATATAATAAATATATACTAAATCTATATATACGTATCAAACAAAGTAATCACACCAGGAAGGCCTTTCGTCTGTCAGTGGGACTCTCGCGAAGAACTGGGAAAAGCTAAAGGCCTAACGGTTAAAGACCCGCGGACGCCAGGCTATCTCGGATTCGCCGGATTAATTCACATTTTAGTAATCACATCAGAAATGTACTCAATTAACGTCTGAGGGCACGACTAGAGTTGAGAGAATAGCTACTTTCTCTTCGCTCCGACCCATCCGATCCCTGCCCCCATGCGCTGCTAGGCGAGATGCTCTACCTCTGAGCAAGAGACGCTCGCAATATAAATATTACTATATACAAATTTTATAAATATAATCTGAACTATATCATATAATATACTTATATATATATATATATAATATATAATATAATTATAATTTATAGTAATAAGTCTATTTGGTAAGCAACTTTTTTTATATATATTTCAATATTATTATCTTATGGTTTTCACTATAGCACTTTTATTTTGATATTAAATTAAAACTTAAAAATTTGAGATTAACAAAAATTTAATTAGTAAAATTTTTTAGTTTTACCCACAGGTCTTTCTAGCTTCATCGATTTCATCAGCCGACCTCTTTTTTCAGGACGTCACAAGAGTAAAGATCATATATGGATTTTCTTTTGTCAATAGTTCTACGAACGGTTGGTTTTCGTTTGCTGAATTTAACCTTCTCATTCAGCAAACGAAAACTAACGTGTCGTAGAAACTATTGAACAGAGAAAACCATTCAAGAGCTTTACTCTCGGACGGTTACCTGAAAAGGGTCGGACCTGAGTTAGTCGGATGAAGTAGTGAAGCGGCGATCAACTAGTGGAGGTAAGACAACATTTCGCAAAATGCCGCACTAATGATAACGGAATTGTGGTAAATTTTAAATGTTTTATAAAATAATATTGAAATATATTTGCTTCCTCTTCATCAAAACATTAACTTTTGAACATAACATATATGACACATATATATAAATATATAATTATATATATATACTATATATAAATTATAATATAGTATATTATATATATATTGATAATTACTATAATTTATTTAGGTACTGCGATGCTGTGAGGACAAATTTAATTACTAATTAAACCAGAAATTGAAATCACCATTCTCGGTCGACAATAATTAATATTATGAAAGGTGTATTTAAAGAGGTTTGATGTTAGTTCCAGTTATTAATTATCTTGTCTTGCATTGTTTGTTTTAACACAGATCATAAAGACATTTTCATTTTATATAATAAATAAAGGAACTGGGTATGACCCTTCTAATTTTAATTGCGCTGGAAATCGAATCCAAATTTATATTATTAAATATTATGCACAGGGGCGAAGGGCTATGGGTGGCCTTCATGTACTGTGCTAGGTTCTTTCACCCATATTGTCCTAAGTTTATCATATATTTGCGACGATGAATCAATCATAGGTATCAAATGGACACTTACAAGAGATCTTCTTTATAAGAACATACAATTTATAATAACACATTTAACTTTTAATATAAAAATAATATTTTTAGTCGTGCAGGCTACGCCCTGGACACATGTTAACTGCACTGATCTCTTGGCTAGACTGCCTCTTTCCGTCCTCGGTCCCAATACGAACGGGTAGACAAGATGTTCTATTGGCTGTTTCAATTTGAATTACATAAGAAAGATAAAATAATTATGTGGTGATTTATTAGATGTAGCATTTTATCGTACATAATAACTACAATACTAAAAGCAGTATTGGTCACAAGTACTTCATATATATATATAATATTACTAATAATAGTAATATCTATATATATACTATACTATATAGTATATATATATACTACTATTATATAGATATATATATATAGTATATGATATATATACTATATATATATATTAATATATATATAAATATTATATATATATATATATATATATAATCATATATATACTATTAATATATATGATATATATCATATAATATATAATTAATATAATTATATATATATATATAATATATATATACTATATAATATAATATAATTAGTATAGTATATTATATTATATTATACTAATATATATAAGTATATATATATATATATAATTAATATGATATAGTTATATATATAATATTTATATATATATATTATATAGGCGTGTAGTATAATCGTATAAATAGATATAGTATCGGTTTATCGATATCGATGAATAATTATGTATAATACTAATGCATAATGGTCTGAGGCATGAATAAGACGATGATTAATATATATGAGCTAATATTATAAATATAGTATATAGATATACTAATTAACTAATACTATATATTTATAATATATATATATTATATAATATATATATATATATATATATAATATATACTAATATATATATATATTATATATATATACTTATATAATTATTATATATATAATAATGATATAATATAATATAATACTATATATATATAATCATATATTATTATAATATTAAATTATATAGTATATATTAATATATATATAATAATATATTATATATTTATATATAGACTTTTTATTCCTACTCATTCTATGTATAAATATGTTAAGTTGCATGAAGAACTTTTATAGTTGTCCTAAATTTTAAGGACTCGTTTCGGGAATAAGTGCTTTTTTTTTTTAATTGAGAGATAAATATATATATAAATAATTATATATATTTAGCTGTGTATTTAATTATATGTAAGAATAACTGGGTCTGAGAATCCTGCAACAGCAAGCTGCCCATTTTTAGTGTAACGAAGTCTTCTAAAAGCATAAAATCTACAAAATATGTTAGGCATTTTCTTATTTCTTTGTTGGGCAGTCCAACGACATTCTCTGCATTTTGGTAATTTTGGAGCAACTTCATAGCAAGATCTATCTTGTAAAAAACTTGCTAAGAAGTAAAGAAACGTTCATGGATGCAGCATGGTTTCGTTTAACAAATAGTAAATGTGTGTTTGTTACGGTAATCTTTTCCTTTTATGGCTGGTGAAACTTCAGCCATTGAATAACGTCATTTCAATCACATAAGGCATACTAGCATATATTGTAAACTCGTGAAAAACATGGTCAAGAAATTGGTTTGTAATAGGATCCGAAAAAAGTTGCTACCTTGCCACATGCGTACTCGTTTTGAGGAATTTGAAATCTATTATTTATCACGCAGCATGATGGTTCAGTCATATTTTAAGTCTCCCTCTACTTTTAATCACAGTATCTTAGACAGCTTTCATCGTTGCAACTAGAGAAATCTCGTCTGACCAAACAAGAATTTTCTGAGCTAATAGTCCTAGTTACGTCTTCAATAAGGTTTAAAAGAGTAATATACATTACCTAAAAGTGCATTACACATGTCAGACTTCACCTTGTGTTGTTCGAGAGAGAGCTCTATTTACTTCTCCCAACCTCTCAAGCATGTACCAACTACTATTCCACCGAGTCTGAACATCTTGCGTTACAGAAAGTTGAGAACATTTAGTCTCATAATTCATTATCCGCAAAAAAGTTCATGCGGATGCGAATGCGGAGCCCGGATAGAGAAAAATTTCGTTCGGAAATCTGCTCATTGGAACTGCGCGATGCGGATATCATGCACTACAGACCTTTCTAATATATATATAAATACCATATATATATATATTAATATAATATTAACTATAAATAATATATATATATATTATATATATATAGAATATAATTATATACTATATAATATATATATATATATATAATATATATAAATATACTATATATACCTATATATATATATAAGTATAATAAACTAATACATAATATAATACTATAATAATATAAAAATATATAATATATAATTATAATATATATATCATAATAATATATATATAATATATATATATATATATATATATATATAGTATATATATATATAAATATATATTATATATATAAATTATATATATTATATAATATAATATATATATATATATACTAAATATTATAATTGATTAATATACTAATATAAAATATATATATATATTAAGTAAAGATATATATATAAATTATATATATTATATATAATAATATAAGTATATATATATATATATGATAATATATATATATATATATATATAATAATATAACCTATATAATATATTATATATATATATATATCTATAATAATATATATATATTTTATATATATTTTATATATATAATATTATATATTGATATATATAATATCTATTATATATAAAATAAATATTTAATTAATATATAATATTAAATATATATAATTTATATATATTATATTTATATTATACATATATAATATATATAATAATTAATATATAGTATATGATATATATATATATATAAATATATATATATATATATATATATAATATTATTTATATAATTATATATTTATATTATATATATATATATATAATATATATATATTTATATAATATATAATTGATATTATTATATATATATATATATATATATAAATAATATATATAGTATAATATTATAATATAAATATCTATATAATTAATATATATATAATACTATATAATAATATATATATATATATATATAATATATATATATAATATTTAGATATATTATTATCTATATATATATATATATATATAATAATAATATATATAAACTATTATACTATATATATATTATATATAATATAAGTGTATATATATATATATATATCAATATAATAATAATATAGATATAGTATATATATTAAGAATATTATATAAGTATATATATATATATGATATATATATTATATAATATATTAATAATAATATATATATATAGTATAATTATATATATATATAAGTATGTATATAATATAAAATATATTATTAGAATTAAACATTCCAATCTCCTATGGGTGTTGTCTAAAAGATATAAATGGCCTTCCTGTACGAAAAAAGAATTGGAGCTATGAATACAATAATAAAGGTCTCTCTTCTCTCTCTCTCTCTCTCAATCTCTCTCTCTCTCTCTCGTCTCTCTCTTCTCTCTCCTCTCTCCTCTCTCTCTCTTCTCTCCTCTCTCCCTTTTAAGCATGGCTATATCATCGTGCACTGATCTGTATTATTATATTGATATTATATTATTATTTTAACTATATATAAACTATATATAATAATATAATACTATAAATATAATATATATATAGTTATATTAAGTATATAAATATACTGTATAATATATATATAACTTATAAATATAATAATAATATAAATATAATAATAATAGATATATAGTATATACATATTACGGTACTACTTATATATGTAAATAGATATAATTATATACATATATATAAGATATGTATATATAATATAGTATATAATATGAATATATATTATATTATATATATATTTATATATCATATATATATATATATATATATATATTATATAGTAAAATAATATATTATAAATATATATAAATATAAGTATAATATATACATATATCTCATTTTAATACACACAGTATAGCCTCACAATATCCCAATCATAGAATCGAACACATAACGCAAGCCGTGGGAGAACTCTGTTACAGAGAATTGAAAATGGTGCTATTGCCAATTCGCCAATGCCACCAATGTGATACGTGTAAACAAAAAGTAATCACAAATCTGGTTTGTTTTTCTCGCAAGAAATACAAGAAACACATATTTTCATGAGGAAGGATATTTTTCTGGTTGTCTGTGTAATATAAACAATACGATCTCTGTTGAATCTTTACTAGAAAGAGGTTGTCTGTAGAATAACTCTAAAGTCGCAATTTAAATAATCTCATCAGAAATTCCTGGGGTTACTAGATCGGTTCAAACGTCAGTGTCTGTGAAAGCTAAAAAAGTTCTGATGTAAAAGAGCAAGAGTATAAAGTGAGCTAAGACTCGGTGAATTTTAATCTTTTCACATTCAAAAATGAAAAGACATTTATTTTTAATTTATAAATGACCTGGAATGATGAACTAAACCTAACAAATTAACATTGCTTAAAGCGTCCTTTCTTCAGAATGATGCTGAGCAAAGCTTATTTTATATTAAAACTTAAGTTTAAGAAGAGCCAATAAAAACGAAAAATAAAAACATCATGACATAAAAAAATAATTACATTACAAGCCTACCTCAAGACGCACTCGTCATTATATTTTGAAAATTAGATAGTTCTTACAACATGCCTGTAAATTTTTTTCTAATTAATTATTTAAGTGGTTGAGTAGCTTCTTCACTTTAAAAAACTTATTATTATTTTATTATATTTATTATTTATTATTATTATTATTATTATTATTATTATTATTATTATTATTATTATTATTATTATTATTATTATTATTATTATTTATTATTATGTATTATTATTATTTTTTATTTTTATTAATATTATTATTAAATATTGATTATCTATATATATATTAGTATATTAT